>LJJS01001783.1:4219-74763 GCA_001447215.1 Diaporthe aspalathi
GCTCGCGCACGCGCGCAAGGCGCTGGGCCAGCGCGTCAGCCAGCTCATCGACAGGGCCAAGGAGCACCACGAGGCCAGGAGGGGGTCGGCCGCGCGGGCCTCCGGGCCCGAGGAGGGCAGGGAGAGGGGCGTGTTGGTTGTCGCGCCCATCGCATGAGGGTGGGGCCTGGACAGGTGAGGGCGGGAGCCCTGACCTGGCCCGGGCTGTATGTATGGATGGACCAACGTTGGTCGAGCGGGCGTCGCCTGTAACTTACTTACTTCTAGCATAGCGTAAATTTGAAGCGTAATACATTAATATGATACGTCACAGGAGTTGTTGAGCTTTGTAGTCAAGTAACTGAATTTCAATTGCTCCGCCGACTTGAATCTCGTGGGGCTTAAGCTCGCCAGGGGTCTGGGTCACATCATCTTTTCCTGTTATCGAGCGTGGAAAGTCATGATCGGCTATATGGTGATTAACTCTGTGCTGTCTTTGGGGGTCCTAAGGTCAGTACGCTGCTGTTCAGGAAATACCGATACCACTTTCGGAGCGCCATTCCGATGACACAAGCATCACTCGTCCAAAACGTTCAAGGGTCAGGAAGCCAGTATGACTACTGGAAGGCGCCGGCACGTTCCCTGCACCGGAACCAGGCAATCAGTTGGCTAAAGTACTTTCAAAAGAAGTAAAAGATTTTGCACCCCTTCACCTTCGTAGCCCATGTAAAGAAGTAGACCAACGAGCAGTTTGACACCGTGAAAGCGAGGAAGACGCCCCAGTACTGCCACTTGCTGCCGAGGAGACCGCCGGGCCCGAAATTGCAGTGGCCGAGCCACTGATCGCCGTTAGCCCACTGGCACAAGCTGCAGACGTCCGATGCGGCGGGATTGAGGAGCCTTGCCCCGGCCGACTCGGCCCAGTCGGCGGCATACTCGCCGCACACGACATGCCCGGGGGCGAGGAGAAGGACAGGAGGTCCCTGGCCTCGCAGACGACCTCGACACCGCCGTTGACGGCCTTGACCACGCCGCCCAGCAGGTATGTGTAAGGCGAGAGGTAGTAGAGCTACAATACGTAGTGTGAGTACAGACCGTTGATTTATTTGCTTTGGCACTCGTAGCATCATCTGCATCACACTGGCTGCCATGTACAAGCGGCTCACCTGGAAGACCTCATAGGTCAAAAAGGCGAGGAAAATGTACCCAGCCTGGTCGTACGGCAGGTCCGCTATTAAGTACCACAGTAGGTAGTAGACGGTGGTGCAGACGAGGGTGGCTGGCATCCCGGCCAGGATGCTGGCGTTGCACAGGGCCACCCAGCCGTAGGCGTTGGACGGGCCCTCCCTGAAGCGCCAGTAGAGAGTCTGGAAGAAGAATCGCGCCATGATGGTGTTTAATGACGGCATTGACGAGGAATACGATGTTGAAGACGCTGAGGGCTCTGTGATTATATCAAATTAGTGTCACAGGAATTCTCCTGAGCTCTGGGACTTTACATAGTGATGGGGCATGTCAGGGACTGACTGCGTACCGATTCTGCAGTTCCGTCGGGCTCGTGCCGAGTTTATAGAACGTCACGCCGGCAAGAATACCGCTGAGCACGTGTACCCAGATCTTTGAGTATACGTACGGTGGGTTGCGCCACTGGTTCTTGAGTATACGCGCCATTAGCAGCCAAGTCTGCTGTATGACGGAGTCGTTGAAGTCCGGGACTGGAGCGGCGGTGGTTTCCTCGGGGGTGCTGTGCGTGACGGAAGAGTTGTTGTAGTCGAGTATCCCCTTCTCCAGAGCCGTGGCCTCGTCAGACGCATTCCACTGCGAGGCCCAGTTGGAGCCTTTGTCGTTCAGTCGGGCATTGACGCCGGCGCCAATGGTCTCGAAGATGAAGTCGGCTGGGTTGGCATCAGCCGGGCAGGTGGCGCCATGGCCTCCGAAGTAATCAACTGCCTTATTCGCATGCCCGAAGCTGCACAATGGTAAGAATTGTGCCATTCCAGGATTCATCCTTCGAGGAAATTCCCCGTCCCACTTACTAAACTTGCTCGCCTTGGGAGGATAGCATAAGAAGGTTGCCGAACCTCGAGAAGAGCAGCGCAGACGGCTGGTGAATCGTCACCAAATAGCTTGTCCTTGGCGCCAGAGGGCGCGGAGATATGTCACGACGCGGAGCGCGCCCTCGGAGTCGAGGCCAGATGTTGGCTCGTCCACGAACAGGACCTCAGGCCTCGCTGCCAGCTCGACGCCGATCTGAGTTTCGGTCAGTTTCGTGCCCCCGTGGTTCCAGTCATATTTGTGCCACTCACAGTCACGCGCTTTTTTTGCTCGACGCCAAGGCCGCCGTTGTCGTCGCCTATGAGAACATTCTCGTACTGGCGCAGGTCGAGGGAGTCCAGAATTCCCTCGACGTAGAGAAGCCTCTCCTCTTGGATTAGTGTCTCGGCTGCCGCAACAGCGCCGAGAACTCTAATGCCTCTCGCACCGTGGCTGTGCGATCGTGCAGATCAGCCTGCTGCGCGAATCCTAGTGCACTTGTATCAGTAGACCGCACGGCGCTGCAAGGTGTGTTTAAAAGATCTTTTATTTGGGGGAGGTCGGGGGGGTGTGAGCGGGCACGCACCGGTGGTCTTCCGAAACTCTGGGCCCGGCTTTCGGGACCGAAACCAGATGTCACCGCCGGGCGTGCCAACAGTTGCCGTCTGGCTGAGTTGTGACAGAAGAGTCGTCTTTCCCGCGCCACTGGCGCCGCAGAGCGCCGTCAAGACACCTTTCCTAGTGTAACCTGTGATTCCTTCCAGGATACGCTTCTCACCGATGTCGACGGTGAAGTCTTTCCACGACATGATTATCTCGCCGGAACTGGGCGGGGCCGTCTCAAACTTGAACGGGGCTAACACGGATTTCGTGGCCACGGATGAGGCAGGCATAGATTTCTCTTTGCCGGAGACATCCATATCGTCCTTGTCTAAGCCCTCACGAGATCCCTTCTTCACATATGATAAGTAGCTGCCACCCTGCGAGGCGAAGCTCATCGTCTCGCTTCCGATGGCACCGATGACGAGGTACGCCATGGCGATGGCAATCAAGATGCCAATGTTGCACCGGTGAGCAAAGTCAAAACCTTGGGCTAGAATGTAGTCCCTCCAGCTGACAAAGTCCTTCCCGCCAAACTCGGCGGCGGGCATGTTACTTATAAGACAGCTTTCCCGTCACGTTCAAGGCGGAACGGTTTGCTGCCGTCCTCAGAAACGTAGAGCACCCGCTGCCGGGCCTTCCCAGGACGAACAGCATTTCCCCGGGCTTGACTAAGCGCGTGAAATCGGTTAGGATGGCTTTCCCACTGCTCTCGTCTGGTTTCCTTCCGAACCAGCCGGACGTAGATTTTCTAATGAAGTTGACTTGGTCGGGTCCGAAAGAGTTAAGGAGAGCCCTGGGGAGTGTCTTGACGGGGTGTACCGTGCCTCCAGGGGCCTTCACGCTGAGGGCCGCGAAGGCAAGGTTCGCTGTCTTGACTATAGTATTCCTATCGCCGCTATGGCTTTGGAGGAGAATCTTGACTGCCTGCGCGACGGCGACTTCCGACGATGCCTTCTCCGAAGAATGGCTGTCTGTGGTGGTCTTGGCCAGTTCCATGATGGGCGGTGACTCTAAGTTTAACGTAGGCTAATACGGAGGCAGGTCAGAAATTATGGCAAGAAGAGGATTAGAAGCCTCCATGATCATGACGATTTTGATATTTCGGGGTTCATGGGGTTCCCAAGGGCTCTACGAGGCGGACGTGAGGTGTCACCCTGCCCGACGCAATTGGCCAATGGCATGTTGGCGTTCGGTGACAAATCTGGACGTGGTCGGTCTTGAGTGGAACTTTTGGGGACGACAACCAAGGAACCCCGACGCGGCTCGGAAACGGATTGTCCTGCTGCAGAGTGAACGCCCAATCTCTGGCGGACTTTGGAGCACCGACAGGGCTGACATGCTACACCTAACTGCATGCGTGCTTGTGATGCGTCGTCCCTGGGGGCCTGACTAGAAAGATGTTCTTTACTCGACTATTCTGAGTTTCAGATTTAATATTTGGCTTCGATGTTGCTCCGACGGGCTTGACGTCCACTCCAGGCATTGTCTAGTCTACCTAAGGCGGCAGGTATCGGACGATAATATGGCATGCTACGGGAAGCCCAGTTGCGACGCTGTGGTGTTGTTCTAGCTAACGGACGTCGTAAAACACATCCGATGCTCAAGACTGGTTCAATTTCCATCGAAGTTGCTTCTTTGATACCGCTGCATGTTGCAAGGAATGAGGGTTTGAAGACAGCACCATTCTGCACTGCCTACCTAGATAGGGAGTATGACATGGGGTTGCCATCTAACTTCGGGTCGATGGGCAGTTGCGACCGTGGAACGGAAACAGCAACAGCTAGTCGTTCTTTTTCTGAGACAAAAAGATATGTTGATCGCATTTAGAAGGCTGCCCTGTGAGGACATCTCAAATCGAGGTTCAAAAAAGAATGTTTTATACGATAATTGAATTCAATAACATGCCATTATCATTGCTCATATCTAAATTGTGCCCAAGGGAAAACCCTAAGGGGAATAAAAGCCCTCGGGGACGTAGTTCAGATGAATGTGGATTGGCTGTCATCCCCTGAAAATCTTCCCAGCAACTTCGTATGAGCCGATCACTGGCACACTCCGGAAGAAGCACCGGCCTGAACAAGACAGAATCCCGAGCAGCAAGGCACGGTGGAGGTAATCGTCTATGATGCGCAAATCAGCCAAAGTCCCTGATATGCTCATGTTCTGGTTGCACTCACGCAGATGGTACCGTTGGTGAGGCATGATTGGGCAGTGGCCTGAGCCGCGAAGACGGCAATAGCGGCGTAGAAGTAGGTGGAGATCTGCATCTTGACTGAGGGTGGTTTGCTGGTGGTTGGGTTGTGGTTGGGTGGTGGTGAGAAATGGATGTTTGGTGGTTTAAGGAGTAGCAGTGTTCTATTGCGACCGATGATGCTTGAGAGAGGTTGATGTCCGGCCGAGGGAGTTCCATGATATTTATAGTTTTCCGTGGACATGGAGATTCGCCGCCAACTGGCTTGACATCGATTACCGCACTGCGTACAAGGCTCAGTTGTTGCAGAGTGGTATGTAAAGACAAGTATTACATCAGGTATCACAGTGTTGTTTCAATCTCGCCTCCTCATGATTGGTCTACAGCCTCTTGCGCAAAACCATCCAGGGAGCTTAGAAGGACACAGTCAGAAGTATCTTGGGAATCAAATCCGGTTCATCCGCCGACTACCAGCTAGGTAAGTACTTAAGTACATAGGTAACTCCGCCGACTACCGGCTTTCCCCAAGATTGCCAGAAGTATCTTGGAACTGGCATCATGAGACTGAAATGGCTGGCTTCAGATTGATTATTGAACTGTCAAAGTAAACGAACATATGGCGTCTTCTGATCGACATATACTTGTGTGAACATTATGAATCAGTACAGCTTCTTCACTTTGTACCTTCGCCACGGAGATGCCATGATCTCAGACATTGGAAAAGGTGCCTGCCGGATTTTGACTCTTAAACCCGAGGCCGTGATGGGTGTGAATTGCCATGTTCTAGAATCCGGTTTTGTCACGTATAACAGATCAATCATGAATAAGCCTCATTTTGAGCACGGCGATGTAAAATCACCCCAGTATCGGCAACGACCATCATGTGTGCACAGTCTGCAGTCAGCAAGACACCTTTCGTCGGTGTTTTCCATCTTTTTGATCCGACAGTACGCGGCTCGCGGCCGCTTTTTTGCTGACGGCTGGGTTGCTGACCGGCTTATAGATCAATTGATCCGTAAGTGAAGGAGAGGTCAAACAACGCAAACGAAGCTGTAGCGCATCACGGGACCAACGTTCGATAGGTTGCATACGTGTAGGCATGTTGATCTGACGATCGATTGCCGTGATCGACGACGACGAATTCTGATGACGAATTTTGCTTGGGTGCCCGGTGGACGCGTTTTTCGCGCGGGAACTGCTTCGCCCTGCCCAGTCCCTCAACTCTAGAAGCTCGTCCAGATCTATATCGGAAGAGTCTCCCCAGCTCCTGCAAGGTGTGACTCGCCAGGGGCTCTGCCTTTCGCAGGGTTGAAGCTATGATCTGGACGTGCAGGGCCATAAACTTGATACCGAGGGAGCGAGAACAGTAATTAGGATCAATCGCAGGGGTCTCACATATGTGAGATGTGGATAGACCCTCGGGACATTGGGTGCGCGAGGCTGAGCAATGCTGTAGAACGAATCCTTTCCTGGGAGTGGTGAGGTCACGCGTCTGCCAGTCCGAAATGCGCAAAACCACCGAATGTGAGGTAGTTACCAGATGGCTCAGAGGACTTCAGAACGTTCTGGATGAATAACTCATGCTTTTCGGACAGATCATAGGTCGTGTGGGTCGCAGCATCCAACCTGATCCAACTTGTGGTGACCTGATCGCGTTTCTGGCGGAGTTTGAACGCCAGTGTGCATATGGGATGGTTCTGAAGGTGTTCACCCACATTTGGATTGTCTACCAGAGAGGGGATGCCGAGAGACTCGACGAGACTCTTGTCACCGATGTCCGAGAGCTCGAGGAGCCGGGGTAGATTGATCGGCCCAGCAGTCAAAATGACCTGTTTTGTTGCCCGCGTCGTATGACTCCTACCATCTTCCGTCGTGCACTTCAAACCAGTTTCTCGAAGCCGACCATCAGCATCATGGCTCCTGTCGATGAGAATGCGATCCACGAGGTTGCCCGTTCGCACCATGAGGTTCTCGCGGCCTTTAGCGAGACGCAGGTAGTAGTCATTACCCACATAGCGTCGTTATGTTATAGATTTATCAATTCTATCAGCGACCATAAAGCCGCCTGCGGCCTTCGTCGGAGACATAGGGGTTGTTCGTCATCGGAATGCCAAGGCCGTTGAGAATGTCCTCCCAAGGCTTTGGCCACTGCCACGTTGGTGTTGTGTCTGGGACGGTGAGTTGAAGCGGTCAGCTGGCATCGTTGGTGTACGATTTCGCGTTCCCCGACAGCGTGTATGACCTGGTAAGGGACTTGGAAAATTTGTCCCAGTCCCAATCGGGGCTGCCGAGATCGCGCCAGGCATTGATGGTAGTCTTCGACGGTGGGACAAATGATAGACCATTCAGGGCACCAGAACCACACAGCAACCGGCCCTGAGGCGCTGCATTATGACGCCCTGCTACGCCTGCCTACAATGAATATCAGTACATGGTCTGAAAGTGAACCAGGGCGACATGCCTCAGAAGGGGCAAGAGACGGGATGAGCAACTTGGAAGAGGCTAACGCACCTGCGAGACCGTCTTGAAGCTCCAGTCTGAAGAAGTGTCTGGTAAAGTTCGTAGTTGGCCCGAACGCTGGAGCATTGTCCCGCAATTGATCTTCTCCAGCCTCAACTACTAGGACTCGCCCGAGCCCAGAGCGGGAGTCTCCATGGGTCGAGACGCGACCAGCAGCCCAGCTGTCCATCCGCCCCTGTTGGAAGAGTCACCCTCATGGTAAGCCACGCTACAGTTCAGGAGCCGGAGACGATGACACAGTAGGGAAGGAGGATGTAATGGCGACTCTGCATGCTGGCAAGCGTAGCCGATAGACAGATGGTCTCGAGTGTCTGAGGGAGCGATGGGATTCTACAATGTGAGGCTGTGGTCTACAGCAGGTGTGCACACGATACGCCTGTTCTCAAATGGTTTAGTGACCCTGAGAAGCCTACCTAGGTACTATTAGCGCCGCGCCACACTTGCCGTAGTGCTGATCCAGGACAGTCTGTTGCCGGAAATGTGCTAATTACTTAAGTACGGTGCCTGTTGGAGGAATGTCGCTTTCCGCTGCGGGTAGAGCGCTAGACATCGATTGGTAGTTTTGCACATTGCATGAGGCTGATATCGTGACCATTGATGAGTTGAGCGACATGATGAATTCCACTCCACATCCATGAGATTCCACAACGTCCCACGGCACTGACGTCATGGCCCTAGTGCATCAACAATCAACTCTAAATTTCCCCAGCTGACAAATCGTACCCCAAGTCGACTATAAAACCTTGGCAGCTAATTGTGCCTCACAGTGTCTTGGATTTACGCGAGCTGCAACCACCGAAGAACAATACCTCCTCGGACCTGTTATCCACTCTCACAAGTACTCGATTGCTTGATCCCAAAAGATGGGTGTCCCCGCCACTTTCAAGGCTGCCGTCGTACCCGAGCCGGGCGCACAGCACTCGGTCCAGGACCGCTCGCTGCCACCCCTGGAGGCCGGCGAGGTCGCTATCAAGGTCACGGCCACCGCGATCAACCCGGTAGACTGGAAGATTCGCGACTACAAAGTGTTCATCAAGGACTACCCCGCCGTCCTGGGCAGCGATGCAGCGGGCGAGATCGCCGCGGTGGGGTCGGGGGTGACCAACTTCAGCGAGGGGGAGCGCGTCTTCTTCCAGGGCATCATCGGCAAATACGACTCCTCCACCTTCCAGCAGTACGTCAAGATGCCGGCCGAGCTCGTGGGCAAGACGCCCAAGAAGATCTCGGACGACGAGGCCGCCGGCATCTCGCTGGCCACGGTGGCGGTCCTGACCGGCTTCTACGACAAGAGCGGCAGCGGGCTGCCCGCCCCCTGGACCGAAGGTGGCGAGCAGGCCGGCAAGGGCAAGGGCATCGTGATCCTCGGCGGGAGCTCCTCGGTCGGGCAGTACGCGATCCAGCTGGCCAAGATCTCGGGCTTCGACAGGATCGTCACCAACGCCAGCGCGAAGCACCTGGGCCACCTCAAGTCCCTGGGCGCCGACGTCGTTCTGGACCGTGCCACCCAGAACAGCGAGGAGGACTTCAAGGCGGCCCTCGGCGGTGTCCCGCTCGCCTTCGTGTTCGACTCCATCTCCGAGAAGGACACCCAGATCCAGGGCGTCAAGATCCTCGCCGCGACAAAGACAAAGGACAGCCACGTCATCACCGTGCAGGGTGTCAACGCCGAGGCTTCCGAGCTGGGCCAGTCGCTCGAGCCCAAGGCCGCTGTGAAGCAGGTGCTCGGCCTCGGGAGCGCACCCCACCTGCGCTACCTCAGCGAGCCGCTGATGAAGCACCTCGGTGGCGAGGATGGGTACATCGCCAAGGGCCGTTTCGTGCCGAACAGGCCAGCTGTGGTGCGCGGAGGTCTGGCTAATATCGAGGAGGCGCTGGCGAAAAACAAGAACGGTGTGTCTGGAGAGAAGGTAATTATCCGCCCATTCGATGCTTGAGCTCCTCGTGTGAGTTTCGACGGGTGCCTTGAGGTACCGATGGTTGGGACAAGGCCTCAAAAGACTGTTCGATGGAGGGGTAACTGCACCGCCATTTGACGCCCGAGATGTGTTTTGCGTGGAGAGTCAATCCAGTCGGAACTAGTATGTCTTGGGCTGGTATGTTAGCCCTAACAGAAATCATCCTGAAGCCGCCGCAACACACAAGACTGCATGTATCACTCACAGGACTGCATTACAGTCCGGAGTCGGCTGTTGTATACATATATGTATACGGAATCAAAAGTACATCTTTGAATATGGCGAGCTTGTCACAAAAAAAACCGATCATTGGCACTTACTTATTGAGCTTTGCGGTGTAAATAACAGACTTCGAATGCGGTTCCGGAATTGTCCATCCAGATCGATGCTGAACGCAATTTAGCAAGTTACCCGTAGTTAGGGTAGTGAAGGCTAAAATGGCATCGCCCAATCTTGTGTGCATGAGACCGAACTGTGGAACTCTTCTAGGCCACCACCAGGGCAAAATGGCCTAGAAAGATGGCCATGCACCTTGGCAACAGCGGGGACCCGGATTACAGTGGCCCCCCCTGAGGCCTCTTGTCGTCCCTCTGACCGGATGACTGACCCCGCAGAGCGTCGGCCTCATCGCCATCGGCATCTGCATGTCAGTGTGGCAGAGCCTCGAGCAAAGTTTGAACATGTTGCGCTGGCCGCAGTCTGCGATCAGCGTTACTAGCTGGGACTGCAGGTCGGCCGCATAGCCCTGGGGCTTTGTAGGCAGCGAAGCAGGTTGTGGCCGGGTTGGCGGGCTACCTCGCATGCTTCATGCAGGCAGAATGTGGCTTTGTCCCATGAGATCCAATCGCGAACCACCCACCCTGGGCCGAGACCGAATTTTCGGCCAACGTCACCTCATCAGACCCGTTAGACCCATTCATCAGGCTCCTGCAACCCCCTCGCCCCGTCGTTCCGATATATCAGGAGCTGCCATACACCTTCCGAGCACAGGGTTTGCGTTCCAGCGACATTTCTCACGACCGACACGAGCACGACGAAGATGGCAGCCAAGCTCTTGGAGATCCCCGCAGAGATCCTTGGATGCATCGCGGGGGAGCTGGACATTGAGCATTATGGCAACCTCCGCCTTGCCAACCGCCAGATCAACGAGTACACATTCCCATACTTTGCCAAGAAATTCTTTGGCCGCAGGAAATTCTTCCGCGGCTACCTGAGCCTCAGCACACTGCTAGCCATCTCCGAGTCGCGCCTCAGCCCGTACCTGGAGACCCTCATCATCGGCACAGAGCTTCTCGAGTTCTGCGCCCCGGACACGGCGAGTGTCTCCAAGGAGGCATATTATAAAGCATATGCCGACCAGACGAGCATGCTGGCGTCCGGGTGGGATCGCGACACACTCACGGACGCTCTGCGGAAACTCCCAAATCTCAA
Source organism: Diaporthe aspalathi (assembly GCA_001447215.1). Classification (NCBI taxonomy): domain Eukaryota; kingdom Fungi; phylum Ascomycota; class Sordariomycetes; order Diaporthales; family Diaporthaceae; genus Diaporthe; species Diaporthe aspalathi. The sequence goes on from LJJS01001783.1 coordinate 14,933, forward strand.
AGGCGTAGGGGTCGAGTCCTTCGATGACCGCGAGATATGGGACTTCGAAGAGAACCAGCCGACCTCGGTGATCGATGGCGGGTACGGCCTCAAGACGCTCCTGAGGAGCTTGGGGTATGAGGCCGGGAGGCCGCCTAATCAGGTGTCCCCGGTCACCCAATGGGTCACGACCGTGCAGACGCTGCTCGGCGCCGTGGCAAAATCGGGCGCCAAACCCAAGAGCTTCAGTATCACCGGCAAGGCGATCAACAAGTCCTATTCTCCCTCTGAAACCCTGGGCGTTGACGACGACGCGTTCAATATCCCGACGTTCATGGAGCAGACTCTCTTGCCAGTCATCGAGGGGCTGGAGGAGCTCGACCTCGAGGTATATAACCGGATGCTCTATCCTTCGCCCGAGGACAGTGCAACGTGCCGAACATGCCATTTGCGCCGTTTCATAAGCCTGCCCAAGGAACTCAAGAAGCTTCGGATCGCGCGGCTGACCGGTGGCATGATGGCTACCGAGAACCCCGAGACAAGAGGCGGATTCTGGACATGGCTTGGCTGGAGTCCAAAGAGGAAAGGAAAGGCGGTGGCGGTCGAAGACGGAAACAACGAGGAAAACGACGGGGACGGTCAGCCGTTGCAGTGGGACGCAATCCCGCCCAGCAACCGGAATCCTCTCGTCTCCCCGCAACCAATCGCACTCCCGCACCTCCGCGAACTCCACCTAGCCAACGAGGACATCCTGTCCGCCAACCTGATCCGCCTCCTGAACAAGGTCGCGCCGACGCTGGTCAAGCTCGACCTGCACAACGTGAACCTGCGCGACCGGGTGGCCGAGACCGAGGCCATCATCACCCCCAACAACAACGACGACGACGACGACGACGAGCCGGCGGGCGGGGTGCGCGGCGAGGTGGACCAGTGGGTCGCGCTGTGCGGGAAGCTCGCCGCCCTGCCGATGGATGAGCTGCGCGAGGTCACCATCACGGGCTTCGGCGGGCTGAGCAGCTGGCACCTGAACAAGTTCGCGTGCGCCGAGGGCGTCGCCGCCGTGCCCGACTCGGTGCACTTCCGCGTGCTCAGGATGGTCGGCGAGCACTCGTACGACAGCCAGGCCGAGTTCTCGTACAGGGGGCCTGACGTCCGCGGGGCGCTGGGCCACCTGGCGGACGATCTGCGTGCTGCCGTCAGGGACGGGCGGCACGTGTTTGTCGGGGAGCCATCAAAGAGGAGGAATAGCTTCTGATATGGAAATTTGGGCTTTGTTTTTGGATACGCAAATCTCTATGAACACGAGAGGAGATCACGAGTTTATGATAATGCTCCCGATATATATTCCCGGATGCCGACGGATTTCATTTGAACTTCCCTTTCCTTCCACTTTTCTCGCTGTATAATTACTTTAAAGAATGGGTGTTGGTTCCAAGGGTTCTGTCAAGTAGCATCACTCCATTTACATGCCAATAGACTTGGCAATTCCGTTGAAATATTGCTTTCTAAAGCCTTTACGCTTCTAGGACGTGAGGATTGAATGCTGACTTTTCCATTATCTGCTGCTGTTCGTCTTGCGCACACTGTCTTCACCTTCTGGTCTCGAGCCGCATTGGATCTGAAAAGCTCCTGTATTTGCTAGCCATCCTTCGTAAGGCGACGATATATCATTGATAATAACATTATTCAGTCCCGGCAGAAAATGTGAGATTCCCGGTCTGTGATTGGATTCGACAATCCTACCTTGGCACTGATGGCACCGAATTCTGGCACAAGCTGATCAAGCTTGACAATCTGTACCATATCAGGAGGGGTCTGCAATGATTGGAGAGGACTGGGTGCAAGTGCTTACGGTCTACATGCACCGACACCCGGTTGAGGTGTCGGAACACCTGCACCATTGAGCATCCCCTCATCCTCTGAAATCGTCCCTTATCACAGGATTGAGGAGCCCAAAGGATCACAACCGCTTGAAGACTGCAGTGAAAACAGCATCTCAGGCGGTAGAAACCATTGCACCATGGCTGAGACCCAGAGCCAGAAGCCACAATATGATGCCTTCGCCACTTCCTACGACCTAGTCTGGACAACTCCCGCCATCAAGGTCCTCCTTCCCCTCCTCAAATCAGTAATCAGCTCCGTCGGCACCGCACCCGGCTCATCAGTCCTGGACCTCGCCTGCGGGACCGGAATCGGGCTGCGCATGGCGCGCTCCGCCGGCGCCTCCAAGCTAGTCGGCGTCGACGTCTCCACCCAGATGCTCGAGATAGCCAAGGCGACGACGCCCGGTGCCACGTTCCACGCGGCGGACTGCAGCCAGCCCCTGGACAAGCTCGGCCTGGAGCCACACAGCTACGACGTCGTCCTCGGCTTCTGGCTGCTGAACCAGTGCCCCTCGTTTGCCGAGATGCGGGGGATGTGGGACAACGTCGCGGGGTACCTCAAGCCCGGCGGGCGGTTCGTGGGCGTCATCGAGAACCACGACATCGTGCACCCCATCGGTGTGCGAACCTTCAAGTACGGCGCCAAAGAGACTGACGTCTCGGAGCTCGAGAACGGCCAGGGCTGGACAGACCACGTTGAATTCCAGACGGTGCCGAAGGTGGAGCTTGACGGGTTCAGGTTGAGGAAGGAGCTTCTAGAGTCGGCTGCCAGGGGTTCTGGGATGAGCAAGATCACGTATTACGCTCCTGGCCTGCAACATGTCAATGATATCAGTGATGGCGCGCCCCTGGCGGGTGGCCAAGAGACCTGGTGGGATGATTTGCTTAATGAGCCGCCCAATTTTGTCATCCTGGCGGAGAAGCTCTGAGTCACTACATATGTACTCAACTGCTCGTCTTGTGTCTCCATCATTCTCACGGTATTTTAAGTCCTCTGATACTTATCATCTATCAGTAAATGATGTGTGGTGAGACCGGGCATGCTATCACAATAATTATGAACAGTGCGCTGACTCCAGCTGTGAGCCGACGCGGCAATTGGAAGTAACTAACTGGTCCTGATGAATATCACACAGACCAGGGCATATCTCATGAACTCACAAATCAGAGTACTCTCTATTCATTCTGTCAGGTCCGACAAGCCGATACCCTAATGCTGCAGTCTTCCCAGACAGCCGCATGTATCATGTACCTTCGACATTTTTCATTGCCCGGCTGCTAACCTCCTTCGTCTTCCGGCATAACCAAGCAGAACTTATAGCACCAGGAGGATTATGCGGATTTGATAGTGACTGGAGGCTTCTGTGGCTCATTCTGGGTGAGATTTCCAATTTGGGTGAAGTTGCTAATGGTGTGGTCGAAAGCTCTGAAGAGCTCCACCCCAAATCCGCCGATCGAACTCCGCCACGTCGGAACAAGCCGCTGGAAATTATTGGTGAATTCCTACATCATACATTAGTCCAGATATAGATGAGACACCGGGAGACCCGTTGTCTTCTCCGCCACTATCTACTTATGGAGGTGGTAAAGACGTCAACCTACGATTACAGCGCTCCTAAATGATACCAGATTCATCGCAAAGTCGCGGGCGATTATTGGACTGGCCTGGTGGAAGACCTCGGAGGATTGGCTGAGGGCCAGGAGAGTGTCCCTTGTCTGCTTCTCCCACCTGAGGAAACATGTGAAGAGTGAGATGCTATCGAAGTCGTCGTCGAACGGCCGCCTATCTTCAAGGCGTGGACTGATAGTGGTCAGGGTATACATTCCAGTGACGATGTCGATGTTCATGTTCTATCATTGGCCGGCAACAACGGTGTCAATTGAGTCAAGCCATAGCTCTACTGTGATCCCGAGAGATGATCTTGCAAGTGGATACTGGATTTTGGACCTGGGTAGGGAGCGAGGACGTAACTCACGAAGCCCGTCTCCACCGCTGTCTGCTTGTTCATACTCAGTGTCTCAAGCCGAATATTTCGGGCCATGCTTGTCAACCCAGCCAAGGTGAACACCAATGTGACCGGATCGACGCTTGTGGTTGGGCAAGCTTCCTTGAATTCCGGATTCTTTGGGGGTTTTGGGAATGCTTGCTCGAATTGCCAGTGCTGTTGGGAGCTGTCAGCAAGAGACAGCATGGCGAGGAGGATATCAACGAGTCTCATCCCGGATGGTTTGTGCGCTCTGGAGAAAATGTATGACCAGGGTGAGCGGGCTTTCAAATCCGATGATTGAGAAGAAGAGCTGCCCCAGCGGTGGGACCCTCCAAGAGCAGCTCGGTGGCGTTTGCTAAGTAGGCCTCTGTTTATTGCAATCTTGTAATGCACGAATAATGCTCCAGTGCTAGTAGGACTGAGTCCTCAACAATATTTTTGATGAGAGAAAGGCCATGGACATACGTAACACTGCAGTACCCGTGATGTATTTGAGCCTGTTGAAAAGCTGATCCGTGAGGCCCTGATCGGGCGACCGTGTTGCATGTACCACTGTGTTGCACATTCAGTTCTCCAGAGGAGCTCGCCTGCGTTGAAGATGGACATGCCGTCCCGGCACTTGTTTCGCATGTTAGTTCTTGTACACGGCTACATACCGAATCTACCAGCACTCCCATGCCAGGCAACACTTAGTTGAGAATGTGTGTTTCCAGACTCGCCAGATCGAATTGATACCAGGAGTATTGCACAGAAACACAGATGACGTATGGACGCAACCAGTGAGATTACTTCCCAGGTGCCGCGACCCCCATCCCGTCCATCCTCGCCTTTGCCTCTGTCACACCTGTTTTGGCACAACCTAGCCATCCCGGCACTTGATAAGACAGCTCAGACCTGCTGTCCCGCCAGTGAAAACAGTTCCAACACTGCAGCAGACACATCAGCTCACGACAAAGCACGAAGCAAGCGGAGGGCCCGCCTGCAGGTCTTCGTGCTTTTGTCTTATTTTCAAAAGTATTGTGGTTGAATAAATAAGACATCATGTTGACTTATGTACAGGCCATTGTTTCAATGCACTCATCGTCAACTCTGTCGTTAGTCTCCCGGCCTTCCCTGATAAACGAGGCGCATCTCTCCGCAATCATCATAACCGGTATCATCGCTGGTACACGTTAACAATCTGCCACAGACAACAAAACGATAGATCCTGGTGTATCCCAACTAGAACAATAACCTGGATCCTAGGAGGAAAAGAATAATACTCACTGTGGCTGGTGGGGACCCGAGGGAAAACGCTCGCATCAGCAATCCTCAGGTTGTTGAACCCATAGACGCGGAGCTTTTGGTCCACCACGCCGGACTTCTCATCGTTCGACATGGGGCACGTACACACAGGATGCAAGCTCGTGTGACTGACCCGCCTCACATAATCATCGATCTCATCGTCTGTGACATTCTTCCATGTTTTGCCCTCCCCCGCATCTTTGCCCGTTGGCTCATCCGGAATCGGCACCAGGGCCGGGGGCGGCTTCGGTGAGCTCCAGTCGTCGCCAGTCTTCTCCCACTGCTCAAGCAGATCGGGCCGGTTTCCAGGTGCAAATGCGAACGGAGCTGGGTAGGGATATCCTGAGCTCTGAAATTCGGCTGCCAGGCGCATGGTAAAGCGAGCAGCCAGTCTGGCAACGGCCAGGTCCCGTTCATCGGTAAACATTGGGTACACTATGCGGGGGTTGTCAAGAGGGTCGGCGGATTTCTGAACTGCTAGTATTAGCCTGGTTGAGAAGGGATTGGAAGCCACGATGGGACTGACCAAAGTGATAGAGCCCGTTGCATGCGGTTGGATTAATGTTGGATATAGGTTGAACAAAGCATGCCCCGGAACAGTGCGCTCCAGACCATTGATCGGCATGACCATGATCTCAACGTCTGGTCTGTTAGTGGCTTCAGATGCATCGAGATTATCTGTACCATCTTCCTCTTGAGCCCTGACGGACATTGTCTTGGTGTCGATGGCCCCAGTCCGGATATACGCAGCACTCGGCATTGTCGTCGTGGCAAAGAGACCCTTGCCGAGGAAAATCCAAAGCAGGAGATGCCATAGGCCCCAAATCGACTCTAGGACATGGAATGTCTCTCTCTTGGGAAGCTCCATCATGATGGAAAAGCTGTAGTGATCGGAAAACATGGTGCCAACGGCAGGCAGCTCCTTGATGAGCGGTATGTCGAGGATATCCTGGGACTTTGTCTCTCGGGGCTTTGGTCCTATGCCGCTAAGCAGAAGGAGCTGAGGAGAACAGATGGCGCCGGAGCAGAGAATCACCTCCCGTCTAGCTTTGACGAAGAATCTTGCGTCGTTTGCCTGACCTCGCGAAGGCCGGATATGGACGCCCTTGACTAGTCCTGCTGGACCATCCACGTCCAAGCGAGAGGCAACTACTCCCGTGCCTGTAACTGAATCAGTATTTCTTAGCAGGATCATGATTTAATTCTCCACTGACAAATTGTGAGGCGATTGGACCTCTCTTGAGCAATCTTCTTGTTCAGGAAGGCGTGGAATGCCGAGATTCTCCTGCTGCGCTTGTCAATGGCGGCCTCGAGGTGAAATAACCCCATTGCGGGAGCATCCGGGTCGTTGCAAATCCCTCCTAGTGGAAGTCCAACTTTCTTGAAGGATTTCTCAAGGCTACAATCCCGATGGTCAGCTTGAAATGAGTTGCAATGAACCTCTCTCCCGGGAGATGGGCTTACTAAGGCGTCCATTCGAATGGCAGCTTGATGGGTCGTCCTTCAACGGGCCCTTTCACGAGTATCAATGTCAGCTCAAGAACTTCCATTGGCAAGAGCCAAAAGCCAAGTTCTTGCAAATCTTACCTTCATGGCCTCGCGATTTGGATTCTGGGTATCCAACAGCATTCTCAACCTTCCGGAAGTGAGGTTCAACTTGCTCCCAACCCCAGTCAGACAGCCCCAGCTCCTTGGACCAGCTGACATAGTCCGCACGGCACCCTCGTGTCATCAGCATGGCATTGACGCGGCTTGCGCCACCGAGGCCCTCTGCGGTCCAAATCCTAGTCCGCCGCCCGTTCGCCTCGGGTATGGGCTCCGACCAGCGGGTACTCTGCACTTGCAGGGGGTCTCCTAGGAACACATTCTGGCTGAGAAGCGGTATGCGGGACACGAGGTTGTCTTTTACGTGGCCTTTTTCGAGAACGAGCACGCTGACAGTAAGGTCCTCCGACAATCGCGATGCAAGAACGCACCCAGCTGTCCCTCCTGAACAGATTGAGAAACAGAGGTCAGCGTCCGGCCCATGCTTAGGTACTTCAGTACACCAGACGTGAGATGCAACAACTACTGACCTCCGACGATTATATAGTCGTAAACTTTCCCGTTAACCTCGGATGGTGTTCGCGTCGGGTAGGAAGATGGCCACATTCTGCGAAGCTCTCCAATGGTGAAGACTGTGAGGACCTCGAGCGCTGTTTCAGAATCTCAGCTGAACTTGGTGGATGCCCAGGTGGTGAGGAAAGGTCATGAGCCGCGGTTTTGCAATGCCTCTGAATGTCAGCATTTGGAAAGACCTCAGGGGTCGGGGTCATCTAAGAACTTGATTTAAATTTGTCTGCAGATCATACCACTGCCCACATAGACTACCACCTTGTCCGCTGTTGGTTGCAAACTCGACGGCACCAACAGCCTGCAGGACCTTGCAGCCAACGTGCCAGTTAGGCGCAATAGTGGATATAGATGCGTCCAATCACCGACGAGAGCCGCTGAATTTAGCGGACTGAGTTGCATCCTTCGCGTAGAAACGCAGACACGACTGACACGTCGCTGATATTTGCGACAGAGGGATTTCAGCCCTGCAGGTTATGCTGAACTTGGCCATATGAGGGCTTTTTCGACGGCTTGGGTCGCATCCCATTGTTTGCAAAATGAAAAAATAAAGTAAAAACCCTTGGCTTCCCCACAGGTGGAAGCGAGCTTGTCAAGTACTACCTGAATCGCGAGCAACCCTTTTCGCCTATCCCGTTCTCTCTGCCTCTTTCAAGGAGACGCGAATAGTGTCGTGCTGTAACTCAAGCTACCCACCGGTGATGAAGCGCAAACTATCGCTCACTGGCCCAGTCTCAACTTCGTGCAGCTACCTAGGTAGAGTCACCGTGGGTTTATGTCCTTGTTGTCACGTCATCCGTGATGCAGCCTACGAAGAGCATCAAAACATTAACTCAGATGTATCACTTTATTCGTCAGCTTGCAAGTTACAAGGTTTCCAATAACTCGTGTCACAGAGGAGAGATATCCGCCGCACAAACGGGAAGTTTCCGGGCCGCGTAACACCATAACTTCTTCCTCTGTGGTATTCGAGCTCGTGCATGATGGGCAGACCACCTAGCACTCGTCGCTCTGAGAAGAATTAGCATAACGTGAGGCCCGCGATGTATCTTCGTACATATGACCTAGATCGACTTACGCATGCGAAGCTGGTGATTTGTATGGGATCTTCACATTCTCCCTCAGCCAACTTCAGGTATGGTGTGCCCGAACACCCATCTTGGCTACCAAAAAACTCGCAACACCCATTCTCCACTATTGCAGAACCACGGCCGATTTCACCCTCGCAATCTCCTGTCGACGTGACCACCCCATTGTTGTAAATCTCGTCGTGGCAAATTGTGGCAGTGGACGCATAGTTGCTGCCACTCGATGGGTTGCAGATGGTTCCGCTGCAGGACGTCTGTCCTTGCCAGACTCGGACGGTGAAATTGTCAAATGTATTGTAGACCTTGCAGTTGATGTCGATTCCAGCGTACCACTGCACTATTCATAAAATGTTAGTACGATTGCATTAACGGAAGAGAACTTGCTTCATGTGGAATGTTGGCTGTGTGTCCTTACGTTTCCAGCAGTGGACAGCATTGGCTAAAGTTGCAAGGACAGTAACCCGATGAGGGAGGAGCATGGTGCGCAGCTTTTAATATTGATGCTTTTTTTAAAGCCGTAGTATGTCTCTGCCGTTAACACCGGGGTAGGGAACGCGCAAGCAAGCAATTTTCGGAGGCGATACCGCAGGGCTTATGTACGCACATTGGGTTCATCTTTAGTACGAGCCATTCCGGCCTCGCATGACCTTTCCGGTGAATTCTGGAACCCATCAATTGAATATCGAGCCGGATGAAACGGCATGTCTGTGTTTTTCAGTACGTGGTGGCGGCGCCATGGCCAGAAATCGAGATGGTGCTGACGGTCACAAAAGCACAGCAGTAGCACTATTGACGACTTGGATCAGCCAGGTGAAACATGTCCAATCACAACATGAACTTACGCTCCCGTTTCTCCCATGATACGCAATACGATCACGCCAAGTGACCTCGTAATCCACCAATGGCTTAATTTGACTGACGCTGAGCCGGCTTGTAGGGAGCGCAGCCATGTGAGTTGTCTCAATGACAGATATTCTACTGAAAACTCACGATATATCCCAAAGGAGTGCCCCTTGGGAGCAGCCAAGATGAACATAGTTCAGATAGTTTGCATGAAACTCCTTGCTGATATTTCTGGGCTGTCACTGTTCTCCAAACGATCGCCAGGGCGTTCTAAGTTGGGTGAGGACTCGGTCAAAATACCCAGAAGCCATCGCACATGTCAGCCTTTGGGGAAAGACGTAGCCGTGACTGCAGATAACGTAAGCCACCAAGTAGAGGCAGGCTGATATACCCTCGGCGCGCACCTGCAGTGATGTGTATGCAATGCCCTGCAAAACCGTGGCTACCCTAAGTCGTGTGGCGGCAGCATCCAGGTTAAGGCGAGTCCAAGTCGATCCACATAATCTTAGAGAATTACCACTGAGCTTTGATTAGGGCAACACATGAACAGACGATCACTGCGTGAGAATGCGGTGAGAAGCCGGAAACCAAATCAGCCGAATTATATGGCCGGAAGAGATGCCGAAGCACATGACAGAAGCAGTCGGGTTGGCTTGCCGACCCCGCCCGCCCATCAGAACGCCGGCGGACCGAGTCCAAGAACCTCGGATACTGACACGACACCCACAACTACCGAAGTCAAAAGGTGAAGCGCCTGAACGAGCTGGATCGGGCAATACAGCCCCCAACCTGGCCGACCTCCTACTAGTAGAGCGATAGCGAGGCAGAATTAACATGCGCTAAGTTCTGTCTTACTCAGTGCGTTCCTATGGCCACGAAAATAATCAGACTCGGTCTACTCACACCCATTAGTTAAATGCCCTGCTATTGTTCAGCTGGTTTTAATAGCTCAACACAAGATCTTGGTAATGACTAAGCTTTTCCCAGCGAGAGCCAATTCGTATTCGTGCTCAACAGCAACAATGGCGGCCGCCGCTCACGACGCCGTGGAGGAGTTCAACATCCTCACGCCTAACGCCATGCTTGGCTACGGCTATGACTCAAATCATTTCTGGTATGGCATAACCAAGTACAAACCCGCTGCTATCATCGTCGATAGCGGTTCAACGGACGGCGGTCCGTACAAGCTTGGTATGGGCAAGATGACTTGTGGCCGAGGCTCGTACGTGCGAGACCTGGAACCAGTGCTTGCGGCTTGTTTCCATCACAAGGTCAGAGTCCTAATTGGCTCTGCTGGCGGAGACGGCAGCAACAACCATGTTGCCGAGATGCTTAGCCTGGTCGAGGAGATTTCCAACCGGAATGGATACCATTTTCAGGTTGCGACCATCGAGGCTGGGATGGACCGCGAGTGGATCAAGTCAAGAATATCGCAATGCCGAGTTGGGCCATGCGGGCCCGTGGAGCAGCCATTAGAACCGAGCGTGGTGGATGGGGCTGTAGACGTTGTGGCACAGATGGGCGCCGAGCCGTGAGTGTCTTTCAATGCTTCGTACTTTTCTCAATTTGCTAGTCTCTTCGTGCAAATAGGGATTACTGACGGGCATCCGGGCCTGAAGGTATCTTGAGGCCCTGAAAGGAGAACCAGATATCATCATCGGCGGAAGGTCTTATGATCCAGCACCCTTTGCCGCCTTCTCTATGTCTCGTGGAGTTCAGCCGGACGTCGCCTGGCATATGGACAAGATTATGGAGTGCGGTGGTATCTGCGCCATCCCCAAGGGCCGGTCAATGATTGCCACTATGCGGAACGATTCCTTCGACCTGACCCCATTATCTTCCTCAGAAAGGTGCACCCCCCTTTCGGTGGCAGCACACACCCTGTACGAGAAAACCAGACCCGACCGCCTCCCAGGCCCAGGGGGTGTCCTGAGCCTTGACGGCGCCAAGTACAGGCAAGTGACGCCTAAGACCTGTCGCGTTTCCGGTGCTAGGTTTGAGAAGATCTTGTATCAGGTCAAACTTGAGGGTGTCACCCACCTCGGCTACCGTACAATTTTCATTGGCGGCATTCGCGACCCTATTCTCATAAACCAGATTGATGATTTTCTGGAAAGGGTTCGCAAGTACTCACAGAACCTGTTCCCCGAGCTGGATAAGACCGAGCAGTGTCGACTATTGTACCACATATATGACAAAAATGGGGTCATGGGCCCGCTCGAACCGACTCACGCCACCCCCCATGAGATAGCGGTCCTTGGTGAGGTCATCGCTCCAACTCCGGAACTCTCCCACACGATTGCCAACAACGTTAGGGCTTCGATCCTGCACTTTGCCTACCCCGATCAAGTTGCAACCACAGGCAACTTTCCTAGTCCACTCTCCCCCCATGAGCAGGACGCCGGAGCAGTGTATAAGTTCAGCTTGTACCACCTGGTCGATTTGGACGAGGACGAAGAGGTCTCCATATTTCCTATAAGAACCCACACTATTGGCTCCGCAACTGCGCAAGCATCACCAGTTCCTCTCCCGTCAGATTTCCATGAGATATACAACACCATCGAGAAGGGAGAACTGGCAAAATTATCCACGAAGTCTGTGTCCACAGGAGAGGCACCACTTAACGAAGTGGCGCGTATCATTCGCTCAAAGAACTCGGGTCCGTTTGAGTTGACGTTCGATGTCATGTTTGATGACTCGGCGGTTTATCAGCGCGTCAAAGACGCCAACATCTTCACAAACGAAACCATCAAGAACCTTTACCGCGTGACTGATCAGGACATACTAACCAACATGTATTTCGACCCAGCATTGGCTTGGAAGTGTACCATCAAGAGGCCGTGGGCACAAGGCAGCGTCGGCGAGCGTGACACTCTTGGCACTCAGCAACATGCACCGCTCCTTGCAATCCGGGTCCCAGCAGCAGAAGGCTCCGAAAGTGGCGGTCTGATACAGGAAAATCAGGTCAGACCAGTATTTGACGGAATCCAACACTCAGCATCTCGAGACAAGTTCTCGGCTCAGGATATTGTGGAGGAAATATGGAATGGGCTCGACCTACCACCTGATTCACTGAGTGCAGTCAAACTTGCCAACAGCAGCAAGCCGAGTCTGCCATCATCGTACAAGATTGGAATACTGGCTCAAAGCTCCATCGCCCTCGCAGCCCTTGCCGCGGCCCAGGTCCACTCACTGCGCAATGGGACCTCCTCTGTGCCCAAGATCGACGTGCCGCTGGAGCATGCAACCGTCGAGTTCAAATCAGAAAGGCTCTATATCCTCGATGGGAAGCCAACACCATCTCCCTGGGGTCCTATCGGAGGACTGCATAGAACATCAGATGGATATGTTCGCGTCCACGACTCTTTTCCCAACCACGCGAACGGTATCCTGAAGCTGGCCGGTCTCCCCGCCGGATCGACTAGGGAGCAGCTGGCCGAGAAGCTCGCTGAATGGTCAGCCGTCGACCTAGAGCACGCTGCCACCGTCGAAGGCAGACTGGCGACGTACGCCTTGCGATCTTACAGCCAGTGGGACAAACTCGCGCAGTCGAAGGCAATCAGCAACTTCCCCATCGACGTCAACCAGATATCCGCCTCGGGCCCCAAGGGCCTGCCATCCAGGCTGCCGGGAGGCAGCTCCAAACCCCTTCAGGGCCTCCGCGTCGTGGAGATGAGCCGCGTCATCGCAGCCCCTCTGTGCGGCAAGACCCTCGCCGCCTACGGCGCAGACGTCATCTGGGTGACATCGCCGAACCTGCCCGACCTGCCGGCGATTGACCGCGACTTCGGGCGGGGAAAGCGCACCGTGCAGTTAGACATCCACGACCCCTCCGACAAGGCGGCCCTGGTCGAGCTCATCAAGACAGCTGATGTCTTCGTCCAGGGCTTCCGCCCGGGCAGCCTCGCCGCCCACGGCTTGGGCCCCGACGACCTCCTGAGGGTGAACCCGTCGCTCATATTCGCCAACATGTCTGCGTTCGGGCCCCTGGGGCCCTGGTCCGGCCGACGGGGGTTCGACTCGCTCGTGCAGACGTGCTCGGGCATGAACGTCTCGGAGGCGGGGCACGGCAACAAGGGGGAGGTCGCGCGGCCGACGCCGTGCCAGGCACTGGACCACGCCGGCGGGTACTGGCTGGCTACCGGGGTGCTCGCTGCACTGCACAAGAGGGCGGCACGGGGCGGTGCGTGGAGGGTGGACGTCTCGCTCGCCGGTGTCATGAAGTACCTGCGGAGCCTGGGCCAGTACCCCGGTACCAGCGGCTTCGACGGGATTAAGGACTACGAGAGGCCTGAGGACGTTCCGGATGAGTACTTTGAGACGAGGGCGACTGGGTTTGGCGTCATGAAAGCTATCAGGCACAGTGCTCGTATTGAAGGCGTCGAGGTCGGCTGGGATGTCATGCCGAAGCCATTAGGCTCAGATGCCCCTAAGTGGTGATGACACTTGAATGGCATTTGAAGAAGAATCAGGGAGGGACCTAGTATTTTAGTGCATAACGAACTTTTTACGCATATTAAAGGGGGCCTTGTGTTGGCCAGCCGCAACGTGGTCGTAACCGTGTGCTACCTAGGTAGGTGTCGGACAAAGCCTCTCGAAACCTAGGACGGTTAATGTCTCTTCTATTCTCATCCGTTTACTCATAGTTGGAGACTATCGCTGAGGCGTGATGAGATTCATTGATTTATTGATTTGAAACATCATGGCGCAGCTAAGTGCGCTACTACCCAGGCCCCGTTGAGGTCTGCCATATGACATTTCTGCCCCTTTCTTGTCGTTCATGCTAAAAATACGCATAGTTCGTACTAAAAAGGTTATTTGATCGCGACGAGTCAAGCATAACATTGTCTTGAGAGTCCCTGAGTCTACACTTTCAAATACAGCAGTTGATCCATCACGTTCACTGTTCATCATCGCTGTTCATTGATCATAGCCCATTCCGCCGCACATTTACATCATTTTAACGCCGTACATTAGTCACTGTTCCAGCCATCATCTCTGAGCCCGCAGATTGATCATGAGGCCGTCCATAACCCTCACTACTCTCGTCTATACTGCTGGCTCGTCGCTGGCTGTGGATTTGTCTACATTCAGACATGGTTCACTGGACGGGCATGGACCTGCGCGCGTCGTGGCACCGGGCGGGACATTCGCGAGACAAACATCCCCGGGTGCAACGATCAAAAGGAGTCTAAACTGGGCGGGGGCTGTCGCCGCTACAAACCGGGGTTCTGCTAAGGCGACTATTACCATTCCGACGGCTGAGATCCCTACCAACAGCACGACGCCGGGTGACGTGCACTGCGCAACATTCTGGACTGGTGTTGATGGCGCAAGCCCGCAGTGTCAATCTATTCTGCAGACAGGGATCGACGTCTGCGCTCAACGGACACCGAACGGGACATTGGATACACTTGTCAGGTCGTGGCATCAGTTCTTCCCAGGTGAGCAACACTGGCTAGGGACCGTTGACGTGCGGATGGTAGCGAAAACATTCTCAAAAGAAAACTAACCTCAGTCATCACTTTTAGTTCCGGCTGCTTTACACGATATCCAGGTCTCGTTCGGGGACGTCGTCACCATGTCAGTGACAGCCAGCAGCAGAAACAGCGGCGTTGTGTTTGTGGAGAATGAGACATCTGGGAAGTCGGCCAGCCACTCTTATGCCAATGTTTCGGATGCTAGTCTTTGCCTTGAGACGGCGGAATGGGTCGTGGAGAGGTTCACGGACACGGCCACGAATGTGTTGATCCCCTTGGCCGATTTCGGGCAGGTTACGTTTGAGAACGCAACAGTGGGGGCCACCGGGGTCGAAGGTTTGAATTTCACGATGTTTGAGATGATCACCAACACTTCGACGCTTGCGACGTGCGAAGTCGATGGCTCGTCTGTTGCCTGTTCTGATGTGAATTAATATGCTTCCACGGGGAGCCTCATGGCGATATCACTTGATATTTATTTCAACCTAGATATGCATGACGCTATCCGTCACTGGACCTAAAGGCATTTTTGTTTCGCAATAGTGAGGTTTATCTTGCTTTCCGATATGTCACAAGCCAAGGCAGGCTGCTTGGGTTATGGGGAAAGGAAAGGCAGCCGGGGATGCTGCCGCCTCATGAGATAACTAGTGGTGCTGGTGTTCTCAATGAGACGAGACGAGACGGAGATTCGGGCGCAAGGACGTACGCACACGTTGACGCGAATGCAGACGCGGTGCCGATAGTGGTCGCTGTCGTCGGCAACATTGTCGTTCAGCACGATCATTCAGCACGACCGGGCGAGCATCATCTTTTCTTTTCGTCACATTATTGCTCCCCAGACAACGAGCCGCCTGGCGGCTCCGCCGCATCCCTATCATACCAGCCGCAACGTTGCGAAGGCCCAGTCGTAACAACACCAACGGAGCAACATTCGGGTGTAACTGGGCAAGCATGAGCATTACTATATAGCGGGAGATTGGGCCTGGTTTCAGCACATTGCCGAACCTCACGAGCCCTATGAAAAGCAAAGGACAATAGGCGGAGAAGTGCAGGGCAGCAACATCGGTGCTCCCGACTTAAACTGCCCAGAAAAGTCGAGGCGTTGATCTGGTTCTTCGCATGGTGATCGCAAACTTAAGTACCTGGCCCCGGAAAATGTTCTAGGTCGTAGGCCTCGCTTTGCGGAGGCCAGAATTCGGCAGGACTGTACTTTACCGCCCAGTGAAGAACAAAGGACACAATTACGCGCGTCACATCCATGTGGCATCTCTGAAGATTGGATAATTCAGTAAGAGGATAGCGCGGTGTTGGACAGGCTCCTAATCATCGAACCGGTGGCCATACGACTGCCAACTACTTTAGTATGCTGTGGCGAACATAATTTGAGATGTACGGGACCTTTCGCAAAGCTCATTCAGCTAGGGTGGGGACTGCCGAGAGATTCTTTAGCGTATTGCACAATGGAAAGATTGCGTTGATTGGCCGTCACATTCCTTTCATTTTCTATCAGCAGATACGGGCGGCCGTGTGGTGCCATGTACAAACAAAGGTACATACTTCAAACGGGACCGAATCGAGGAATAGCGCCACAAGACCAGGCCATATAAACAACCCCGTCCGGGCCAGACAGTTTCAAGACCATATTTGCGCCTGAGCATCAAGCAACCTGGAGGCTTAGAAATTGATACCATTATCTCTTGCAGTAGCTCATTTCTCACCATGACAGAACAAGAGCGGAGACGTCGGTTCGCCCGTTCTCGTAAAAAGATGTTGTCGAGCCTGGGAGACTGCTTTCCTGTCGGTACAGACATTGCACAACACGCAAAACCATTACAGTCCACCAAGCAGCCACAGTACTCGGCATCTACAAAAAGACCATCTATCACACCACGCGCCCCGCGGGCGGTGAAGGTCCTGCCAAGGAGTAAGTATTTTCATGGCACCCATGTGGTCGAATTGCATCACTAAGCCTCTGGCCTTAGGATCTTCTAGGATCAGGGAAAGGATCGAAAGAAGTGGCGAAATCTTGACTGTGTCTCCTGCTTATTCGTGGCCGCCTGAAGCTCGCGGTGAGCCGCGGGGCCAAGGCGTTACAAAGGGTTATTCGACACAAGTAAAGAATTCACGAGCATGGGCCAATACACGGCAGGGTGCAATTGAAGGCATCGAGGCAGAGGAGAACACTGAGGTACGGAGAAGAAAAGCAATGTCTTCTGAAGAAGGCTCACTTCCCGATGACCAAAAAGATGCCGGGGATATCCAGCAGCCCAGAGCTCCCAATCTCGAAGCTGTCGGTGTACTGGAATTCAAGACCGAGGCGCGTTCGACTGAGATTTTGCGGGCAAGGCAGACCAGTGGCGGAAGGCACAACAACAGACTCTGCCGAAAGCGTGCAAGGCTCACGGTAAAGAACCTGGGTGCTTTTAATAAGATGGCAAAAAACAAGGCACCTACCAACACATCGGGGTACCCAATCGCCGATACTGTAGTTGAGTCTTCGTCAACAGGGACAAGATCGACTACCACATCCCATTTCGCCTTTCAGGCCTACACAAATGGCATCCTCGACTCACTGTCATCCAAGCCCACCTTCGAACATTAGACTTATTCATGAAAGTCAACTTCAGCCTCGCCATTCGCCTTCACCAACTGAGTCAGAGTACGGGCGATATGTCGAAGATGTTCGGACGGCTCGTAACAAAGAGACCCTACTAATCGAGACTTATCGGAAGCTCTTAAAAGAGTACCAGGATATGGGATACGCCAAAGCGATCAACCACGCATTCAGCGGATTTCCAAAAGCCGCTGGAATGAATGATGGCTTATCTGCTCCACAACCTGACACCGTGGAAGGTTTGCAGATGCGTGAATACTACCCACTCCCGATCGACAAGGAGGTCAAGGGAGCAGTCCTCCACAAAGATAACCCTCGTTCCATTACGCTTCCGCACTTGGCAGGTGAATGGAGACCCCGCGGTAGGGATACGTATGGAGCAGAGCTGCGGAGTGCCTACGACGGAGCTGCTCTGGTTTACGCGAGTAACCAGGCCCTTGCTTACACCGGGAAACCAGATCCACCTGGAAACTCACAAGTCATGACGTTTACTACAGATGGAACTAATCTCAACTTATTTGCACACTATGCGATGCGATCAACCGAAGGTGGAAAACTCCAGTACCACCAATATCCAGTCGAATCGTCGAACCTCACAATCTCTTATCAGCGCTTCAAGGACGGTCGGAGGGGGCTTAGGAACGTGCAGGACTGGGCGAGACAACAATCATACGCTCTAAGAGATGAATTAAAGGAGCACTGGAAGCAGCACTGCGATGCTGTCCCCAACGACACCGCCGGAGAAGCCTCTGATCCCAGTTGACCCCGAGTCCCACGAGACGGACCAAGGTGAGGCGAGGTAGACTGGGCGTGGGCGTGACGAGAAACATGTGTCTTTGCGAAGCGTGTCCTGGGTATTTATCTCCAGATGCAGAGGGCTGAGGATGTCTTGTGAATTAATCATGGCACACTCAGCTGCTAGGACAATGAAGTTTCTGTCCTCTACTAGAGTTATCACTCATATCTCTTCGATTCCTGGCTCTGATCGTCGTGGCCACCTGTGAAAGTATGAGTTGGCAGCGAAAGGTAAACATTTCGTACTCAGCTGAGCCCAAATCGATTTCCTTTCGTACAGATGGATCCTTTTTGGGATCATACTTCGGTAGTTCATCCATCGGAGCGTATTTCTCGCACAGGTAAGCCATGTCGTTGAGGGCCCCGAAATGACGGCAGCGTTAGTCCCCTGGAAGGAGGAGCGTAAAGTATCCAGACTAGTTACTCAGGTATGCCTACTTAGAGCGCCTGGATGGCCAACGGAGTAATTGATCAGGTAGTGTAGACAGTAAAGCCTGTTCCGGTCGTTGAACTCAGCCCTGGGCTCCGCAGGGGGATACAATTGCAGGTACTACTCCTGAAGGTAGCGATGTCCTAGATATTGTACTGCATCTCAGCGCCACATGCCCAGTTCCATTTCGTTGTGGGCATAGTTAGTAAGACCCACAGTCATAGAAGATGACATCGCCGGTCTCTTCGTCAGTCCCAGTGTTTCCTGCCCACAAATCCGTGTGGATGAGGCTGGGAGTGATTGGCTGGGATCCAAGCTGAAAGGCGTTGAGGAGTTTAGGGCAAACAAAGGACAGCACCTGCTCGGGCGCTGCAGATAGTTCTGGCATGGGACCATTTACCTCCTCATCGATTCTAAGTGTATTAGATAGCAGGCGAGAGAAGAACTTGGTCCAGCTCGGCTCCCAGTCCGTGACATGGTTTACCTTGCCATTCTGGTGCCCGTTAATCACATGCTACAGGTCCCAAAGCGGGAGGTTATGGAACATTCTGATGAACAAAGGCCAGTGATCTGTAGCAGAACGAAAATGGTACTCACAAATGTTGCGACTTCAGATCCGAACATGCCATTCGGTGATTTGATATTGTGAAGCTCAACGGCTCGCTTCGCAAGTTTCACAGGGTCTGGGAGGCCTAGCTCCATGTCCTTGAAGTCCTCAATGAAAAAGTACGTTTCAGGGAATTCGACGTTGAATTTGCCCCACCCAAGCGGTTTAGGGACCATGCCCGGACACAAGGCATCAATGGTTGAGATGGCTGTGCATTCACCACGGAGCATCTTCATACCGTGGTCCCGAAGAGCCAGCGGTGTCGCGCTCAGAACTAGTGTAGTGGGCACCAAAGCGGCACCGCATCGCGTCTCACCTTGATGAAGTACTTCTTCAAGTCCCCACTAAGTAATTCGACTGTTATGCAGCCTGTCTGAGTCCAAGCGGATGAGCCGTAGGACTCGGCCGAGAGAACAAGGGAGTCCGGGGGAAACACTGGCTAAGTATCAACATCTGGTTATCATATCTCGCGGCCACCAGACCTACATGATATCACGGCCGCATCCATAGGAAACTCGCCTTCAATGTCATCCATACTGTGTTCGCAGGCGGAAATGTCGGGTGTCGCCAATACAGCCGGCATAATTGAATCTGTCGTGATGGACTCCCAGGGGCTGGGTCAACATGCGCATGGCCCTATGGTTTGGAGCGATTTAGTGGCATCAACGCGAATGTACGGCGTCAACTCGATAAGGTCTGACGGAAAGACCAATATTTCATGGTGCGTGAATCTCCTTCCGTGTATCTGATTACACAAATGGGACAGACTCAGTAATGAAGAGGGGGCGAGGTGACAAGTCCCTCGACACCCCGCAGGATCAAGTGCCAATACTCCTCAAGGGCCTGGATGACATTGCACCGCATCATTTGGCGGAATTTCTTTGGTTTGCGGGGTTCCTGAATCTTTGTGGCACAGCACTGATCACCAAAAGTCTTCCTACTTGGCACGGAAAGTCCAAAGATTGAAGGAACACTGAAAATTCAATGAAGTTAAGAAAATTGGCAACTATGTTGTCACGCAGTCCAAGTGACATCTAGGTGACGTTATCAAAATAACGCGGTCGTTGGAAAGCCGGAACATTCAAACTCACCTAGTTTGTCGATTCGGATGATCGGAGATAAAGGGTCCAGCAGTCCAACAATGTCTCATTCAATACTGATGGATGAGGAAAAGTGAGGTTATACAGACCGGGATCCATCGACTTGAGATAGTGTAGTGCTCAGCCGTCGAGGGGTTCATCACCTTGCGCAACTCGCCGACCAGGTTACCCTGGCTTTAGAACCTCGGACTGGACTCATCGTCACCCCAAGCACCTGACACAAGTTATATATGATATTTTTGTTCTCTTGTTCGAAACTATGGAATTCGCAAGCCCAATCATACTTCGAGACGCTTCATCCGCCTCCCAGATACACCAATGATTGCCATCGCCTTTACACACCAGCCGTATCAAATGCAGTTACCGAGCAAAACCTACGCCCAGTTCTCTTCAGACCCGCGAGTAACACGTGGAGTAGTTCAAAGAGACCTTGGTGCTGATGTCCTCCTTGGGGCCCGGGTCGATACCCTTGAGCACCTCGATGCAGTGGTCAGTGTGGTCGTACTCGAGCAGCCGGCCGGGCACCCCCATGCTGGTGTTCCGCAGGATCCTCGTCATCATCTTCCAAATGAACTGGCAGTGGTAGTCATGGTAGTCCCACGAGAGCCACATGGCCTCCTCGATGCCGAGCGCCGCGCGGTCCTGCGAGATCTTTTCCCCGCCGACGCCGCCGCGCTCCCGCCACCACTCGGACTCGCGCTCACGGTAGGCGACCTGGATCTCGTGGTCGTAGCATGGCTCGGGCACCCACGAGTAGAGCACCAGGTCGAACTTGCAGCCCAGGTCGCGCGCCTCCCGCGGCGAGGAGCCGCAGTTGGGGCCGTTCTCCCGGGGCTCCTGGCCTAGTCTTAGGGGGGTGTCCAGCTGCCAGTCTGGGTAGAGGGTCGTGGGCCTGACGGTGGCCATCCTGACGCTGGCTGTTATGCTAAGAATGACGAGGGAGAATGCTACGCCGGCGAACATGCAGCACAGTGTGTACAGGATGTCGAATCTCCTTGAGGCAGGCTTGATGATCGGCCGCCTGGTCTCATCGCTCTCGAAAGAGGAGTTGTCCTTGTCATGGTAGGCCAGGAGGCCCTCCTCGACTAGGTCATCATCTTTCATTAAAGACATGTCTGGCTAGAATGTGCTGTGGATTCTGTTGTAGTTCGTAAGTATGTTTTGGCTCATGATAGATATCTAGGATTGGATTTGCAGTCCGAGTACGTACTAGAGAACGTGGAGCGTGTTTAGGTATCGAAGAGGCTCACGCTGGTGTAAACAGTACCAAGGTAGGCGTGGACAAAGGTGCTCTTGAAATACAGCCAATTCAGAGTGATTCCAGCAAAGAAAGCGAAGGCTACTTGCTTGACATGTGCGCTCTTTTCAGCTATGTCTTCTAAGTGGTGTCTCCGTCCCGGAAAGCTACGCCTCCCAGCCCACGCCATTTGTGCTTCTCTGCCTGGCCGCATTATCCGTACCTCAGGCCATGTTCACTTTCAGCAGTGCCCTGACTGACTCGGATCGATGTACACCCAGAAGCCTGTGAGTGGTTTCCGTCAAGTCCGAGAAAGAACCCGGGCCATATTGGTCGAGCACTTGAACCCACTTATTCGCATGCCCACTTACACGGATCCGAATGTAGAACCGACAGCGCTAACAGACTCGTTCGGTACGGGAACCAATAGCGCTAACTAGGGCCTGTCAGCCCGTCCGATTTGCCAATTCCGAAGGCGCCTGATTATGCGGGTGAGTGGGGCATTCTCCCTGCAGGATTCGCTGTACGAAGTCGGCCCTGGGGCAGCGGGACTCACACTGCCATGTGCGGTAGAATATGCTGCAGACAGACTCGCTGGCTGGCTGGTGGTTCCCAATGCTGCCGAGTGTGGACTGGATGAAAGGTGAGAACACTGTCGCCTTTTGGACCATTCGCAAGTCGTGGCGACATCGCTGAGCTGCTCTGCTACCTTTTGTTGCCACTTTGTAGTGTGGCGACGCTGCCCAATGCTGTCGTGCCACTCACAGGCTTTGCTCATACAAGTTTTACGGCATGAAAACATGAATCCTCATTATTGTAGATAATTTCGCAAGCAGCATCTGGATTTTCAATTTGATACTCAATGTTCAAAAGACAATGATGGATATTGCAGAACATTATTGAACATTTTTGAGCCATTTTGCGAGCTAGAGACATGTGCCGTGCTGTGCTGCTTGGTGTCTCTAGTACATCCATTGATGACCCCGTGTGGTGGACCCTTGAGAACTTGGAATTCCCAAGCGTAAATCCTGCTCAACACCTAGCAGGTCATGAGCTCAACCGTGATCTTGGTCATCAGGTCTTCCATGTCTCCCTGCTGCATCTGAACGTAACCGCAGTGCATCGTGTGGTGGTAGTCGGCCAGCTTGTTCTCGATCTTGGTACCCCTTTCCATGGCCCTGTGCATCTTGCGCCACTGGTAAGAGCAGTGCGTCTTGTGGTACCTCAGCGAGGTGTAGTACTCGTTGCCCTTTCCGACGCGGTACTGCAGCTCCTCCTCAACCAGCTCCCGTGTGCCCTCCCTGTCCGCGAAGTACCTCCACGGCCCCTGAGCGCGGAAGTCGTCGGTGAGCTCCTGGTCGATGCACGCGGGCGGGAGCCAGGCTGCCGCCAGCAGGTCCCAATGGCAGCCCAATGCCTGTGCTTCTTCGAGGGAGCTTCCGCAGGTGGCCACGGTGTCGTTATCCTCTGACTGGGGGTGAGAGGAGTGGTCATGGCCGCTGGTGCTGGACGGGCCCAGATGCTCAAAGAGATGCGATTCCGACCCTCCATGGGCCGGGTGAGCGGGGTGGTCGTCGTGGGAGTGGTCGTATGCTGCCATACGGATCGCTTGCTCTTGAATCCGGGCTGGCCACCAGACGATGCCAGCAACGCACATCGCAATGCAACCAGTAACAACAATGCTCAAGACCAGAGTCCGGGTGCTGCTTCTCCGAGTCATCATCACCCCCTCGTCTGCCCGTGGGAATCCATGAGGCGACTCCTCATCCGTGACCCCGACCTTCTCGTAAGTTCCCTCAGGCTTCCACTTCTGCATGACGAGCTGCTTGAGAAGGGGCAAGGATTTGTTTGGCTTCGATGAACAAGATGAAGTATGCTCTGTCCGATATTAGTCATGAATCCTCACGCATCCTCACGCATCGCGCAAATTCGAGGCAACAGCTCACCTTGATCAACGAGAGGGGGTGGCGCGATAGTGAAGGTGTGACAGTTTCTTGGACCTCGGCGGAATTTTTCAATACTTGTAAATCTATTCTGGTTACTTCTGGTACATCAAGGCTCCAATGAAATTCTCAAAACTGGCGTCAACCAGAATGTACTAGTAGCGTCCGAGGGCCAGCACGGATCTGGCAAAAAGCGCCCGGGTTTGGTGAAATCCCCACGAGCACTTGAGGAGTTCCGGATCCGATTTCGATTGACATGTTACATTCATACCCAATGCAGTACCGATTCCAATCCCGCTGGAGGATAGGGACCTGCAAATCCGAACGTTTCAATAGGATTTCCGAGCTGATGTGGGGGTTGCTGCATGTTGGTTCCGAGAGCCGTGTGCGTGCATGTGCACATGCCGCTACCGTTTGTGCCCCGGCGACAGGGCAGTGGAAGAGGATTGGGCCAAGCTCACGCGGTGCGAAGTCAACAGGCCAAAATGATATTAGGATAGTAGTAGATTTAGGAGCAATTAGGTCTTGATGCTCTTCATTCGGTGTGTCAGGTGGCTATGGAGTGAGGGTCGTTTGCCGCTGCCAGTTTGATTCACAGCTCGAGCTTGAGACGGCCCTCGGCACAGACACGTCCTGAGCATTGTGTGCCTTTCTTCTCCCGCGAATGTCGAAACTGGGTCGCCATTTACTCACCAGAATACGATCTATTTGTTCCGGATGTCGTCATTTCTGGATCCCTCGTCCATTAGATGGGCGAGCAAGACGCTGTTCTTTCTGGCCCTGACTGGGGGTCTTGGAGGGTAAGTGAGCCTCCTGGTCGGTCCTCTGCATGACCTTTTTAATAATGGGGGAAAATGTAGTCTTCAAGGTGTGTTCTCAGTTCAGACGGCCATGGGGTCAGTAAGTACCTATTTCATGTACCAGTCTCCTCTGCCAGTCGACATGACCCTAACTGGAGCACAAAGCCGTACCTCATGTCGCTAGGATTCAGCAAACCTGTGATCCCCTTCGTCTGGCTTGCTGGACCGCTTGCTGGCGTCGTTGGTCAGCCATACTTCGGCCTGTGCAGCGACCAATGCAGGATTCGCTGGGGAAGGCGAAAGACCTTCATTGCAGGAGGCGCCTTGGTCCTCGCCATCTGCCTGCCTGCGCTGGCGTGGACAGAAGAAATTGTACACACGCTCGCGTGGATTGTCAGTGAAAGGCAGGACTATCATGTCCTGCGAACAACAGTCAAGACAGCCGCTGCCATCCTCATTTGGGTCCTGAACTTTGCCATCCAGCCTCTTCAATGCGGGCTTCGTGCTCTCATTGTTGAGACCTGCCCCCCGGAAGAGATGGACACGGCCAACGCGTGGGCTAGTCGTATGATCAGCATCAGCAGCCTACTAGGCTATGGTTCCGGTTTCGTGGACCTCTCGCACCTGATGCGTATCGGTGGCGGCCATGCACAATTCAAGGCCCTTGCCGTGTTGGCAACCTGCGGCTTGGCCCTTACGGTTCTTGTGTGCTGCTGCGCAGTCCGGGAGCGAGATCCAAGCGAGGATGGACCACCGAGCACCGAGCTCAAGAGCACACTCGGCAAGTTCAAGCACATATGCGGCAGCATCTCCAGGATACCGCCACAAGTGGCCATGGTCTGCAAGGTCCAACTTTGTTCTTGGCTCGGGTGGTTCTCATTCATGTACTACATCACAACGTAAGCTGTGTCCCCAGCCTTGTTCTATTTTGACCATGGCCGCTGACTCGATCCAAAATCATGATAGATACATTGGCGAAATATGTAAGCACATCTGCCTCTCGTTGTTCTTGTTGACCGCAAGCTTATAAGAACCAGATCTGCAAGACATCCATCCTGTGGACGTCGCGGCCCAGAATAAAGCAAATCAACACGGCTCACTCGCGCTGATGCTGTTCGCCTTTGCCCAACTCCTTGCCAGCATCATAGCACCATATCTGATCACCAATCCAGAAAATGAACTGCAGTTGGCCCAAGGCGCACTTCCCACACGGACGACAACCCTACCACGATTCCTAGCCAGGCAGCTCAGTACCTCCTGGTCGTCTTTGTGTAGCCTCTGGATGCTCTCCCACGCCATGTTCGCAGCCTGCATGTTCAGCACGCTCCTCGTCCGCCGCAGCGTCGTCGGCGCCACTGTCATTGTGAGCTTCGTAGGTATCAGCGCTGCGCTCTCGCAGATCGTCCCCTTCACCCTCATCAGTCTCATCCTCTCGCGGCACCACGAGCAGGCCATCTACCGAGCCCCTTCCTCCGACGCTACACGTGAGGTCACGGCAGAAAAGTCTGCCGCAAACTACGAGATCCAGCCGGGAATCGTCATGGGCATCCATAATATGTCCATAGCTGCCCCACAGCTTATCGCTGCGCTTGGGAGCAGCGCTATTTTCTTCATGCTTGGGACTGATGGCCGGAGCGGTGACGACAGCAGGAGCACCGCTTGGGTCCTGCGGGCTGGGGGGGTAGCGGCTCTCGCAGCGATTTGGATGACTTTGAAGTTGCGGGGGAAAGGCTGAGGAATAATCAAATGGGGCATTCTTCCGATTTGCTGAACTCTGCAAGAGAACCGGTAACGACGCCGGGAGAGTAAATCACCCGTTATTTCCTAGCCTCAATCGGAGTGGAGAAATTTTGTAAACTTCAATGTTGCATAGAATAATGGTTGGGAAAATACAAACATGTTTCAAGTTTTGGACCTTCCAGTCCTACAGCAAAAGATTACCCCGTCCCTCAAACTTTACGAACCAGTCTCTCAATATACCGGGCAGCATACCGTAGCAAGCGCCCAGGTTTCCGTGATCGCCCACCTTCATCCTCTCCCTCTATACCGTCATAGCGTATTGCTTGTGATGACCTAGGTAATTCAGCACAAGTCTCAGTCTGTTAACTCCAGTGGCACGGTCTGATGTTACTGTCTCCTCCCGCGTCGTGACGTTCGCAACCTACTGCAGGATACCTGATGTTGGTTGCTTTACTCCGATCACAGTACCTGCTTTTTTAAAAAAGAAAAAAAAAAGAGCTGCAGTCGGTCCCGTCATACAGTAACAAAAAAGCCTAAAGACCCCGTGTTTTTATTATTGTTATTTCTTTTCTTAAAAAAAAACAGAAAACTAAAAAAAAACTACCGAAGGATACCCTCCAGTTGATCACAACTCCAACGCACCACAAGATGCATCATGGCGGAGCAACTTGGGAACGATGCTTAACCAGGAGCCCCGAACCCTTGTGAGGATCGATATCAATGATTTCATTTGAGCATGAGGCACATAAACACCGTCCCACTGCACCATAATCACGGAAACGTTTTCCTTTTCGTTACAGATCATAGCCAGCCACCAAACCAGCACTTTGAATGGGACAGCATGAAGGTGGATAATACTGAATCTCAAATTTCACGTCGTTCCAAGAATTCAACTGCATCAACTTGTCTTCCCATAAATCTCATAATATTCATTCTCATCGCCGCGCCATGTATTCTGAGAGGACCAAACAATCACAGTCTCTCCTAGCCTCCTCTGAACTCTCTAAACCCCGTCACCTGGCTCAAGCCATGTTGGAAAAGTTGGAGCGGTCTCGCTAGGTATCCCAGCCCACACCTCGGCCACGAGACCGTGAACATGAAGTTTGGTGCTTGAAAAATCCGGAACCTTTCATGACGCACCCGCGGGGAGCTAGATATGCAGCTGATAGCAGTGCTCCCCTAGTAGTCAGCGGTAGCGACGTTCCTCTTGTCGGAGGTGGCGACGTTCCTCTTGTCAGAAGTAGCGACGTTGCGGGCCTCAACGTCGGAGGTGGCCACATTGCGAGCCTCAACATCGCTGGTAGCAACATTGCGGGCCTCAACGTCGCTGGTAGCCACGTTCCTCTTGTCAGAGGTAGCGACATTGCGAGCCTCGACGTCAGAGGTGGCCACGTTGCGGGCCTCAATACCGCTTGTGGCGACGTTGCGCTTCTCTGATGTGGCCACATTCCTCTTGTCGGAGGTAGCGACATTGCGCTTGTCGGATGTGGCCACGTTGCGAGCCTCGACGTCACTAGTAGCAACATTGCGCTTGTCAGACGTGGCGACGTTGCGGGTCTCAACATCGCTGGTGGCCTGTGAACTGTTTAGAATCCAATTTTTTTTTCTTGATCTCAGTGGTGACTGGCTGGGCGCGAGGGGGTCATGGCTGTAGACTTACGACATTGCGCTTCTCAGCCTCGCTTGTAGCGACATTGCGTTTGATAAGGGGTAAGACGTTGGGTGAAGCGATGAAGCGCTTCGCCGGGAGGCCATCGCTGGTGGAGATGTCCCCGGAGGTGGCCACATTCCTCTTCTCAGTGGGAAGAGAGTAGCCCAGGCCGGCGGCCAAGGTCACGTAGGCAACAACGGAGTTGAACTTCATGTTGGCGGTGGCTGAGTTGTTGCTGCAAAGATGTCAAGGAGAGCGCAGGTGGCCGAATGGACTGTGATTCTCGAATGGTTGAATGGCTATTGAATGAGCAGTAACAAGACTGATGCTTGTCCTTTATGTTATACTGGTCCGTCATTTCATTCTGTGTCAACAACGTCGTTGGACAAAGGCATCGTATCTTACTGGCTGAGCCATCACGTCCAGGAAACCGAGAGCACGCCAGCGAATTACCGAGCCATCTCGACGGCTGAGCAGCCATTGCTATCGGTTGAGGAGTACGCAGGCATGGTTACCGAGAGGACAGGACTGTTGGCCACTCACAGAATCTCGGAGGGCCGCAAAGGCTGCGGACAGCAGTCACCAAACCGGAATGGAATATGGCCTGGCCTTGCGCATGCACCAAACGAGAGGCTATCTGGAAGTTCGGATTAACCTTTAGATCCGATCCACTGGCTTTTGCGGCAAGATTGGTGCTTGGCAGACTGTTGTCAAACGTTCAACCCATTCGTGGTTGATCTCGGAACGGTGAAGGCCACGAGGGATTCAGTACTGGTCCTGTTGCGGTTCCGGGGTATGCCCTGCCTGTAGACCTGTAGACAACATCTGTGTTGTCGAAAGCCTGGTGTGGGAACCGTGCTTGGTACCCGGCTCGGAATTCCCCACGCAGAAGTCATATCTCACTTGCATGCAGTTCGGATAGAAGCTTCGTTGAACAAGCATTGAGCCGAGTCTGCGAGTTTTGCAGCGATGTAGCTTGGCCGATGTCGCTGATGAGCACTGTTGGTTGCTGAAGTCCGAGGGACCAACATTGTTGCATTGGTGGAGGGGGCATGTAAACACAGCGGGTCCAAAGGAACCCGGGGATCTAATCCGAGAGACATGGTTGGGTGAATGGATATGATGTCCCCAGTTCCCTCCCAGCATGAGCCCCGTACCGGTAAGGCGGCTGCAGGAGGTTCGGAGGAGAGGCTCGGTTTTAGTCTAGGGCTTACAGGGTGTAGTTATACTGGTGTACAAGGGTATACCGTATTACAGCGCGGGATGTGACAAGACGGGCCGCTGTGCCTCGCGTATTATAGCGCGAACCAATTGTAGCCTCGTGGGGTGTGACAACAAGTACTGGGCACCCACCTTTTGCACTGCGAAGGGCGTGGGTGGTAGGAGTCACTGTTGGGTTTTGATAACATTCCTGTGCCGCTTCTGCCCTCACTGAGTCACCGCACTCTTCACTCCGTACAAGTTACAACCATCTTTTACTCGTACGCACACTAGCCACGCATGTTACATGTAGGCTAGAATCACTCCCACAAGACACGCTCGCCAGTGGTTTGCTCAACCTCGACCTCGACCTCGTCAGCCCTCTCCCCATCCAGAGCCGTAACTACCTGCCAGAGCAGTTTCCACAGCCCACCATGTCTCCCACGACACAGTCTACCGGCCCTGTCGCGCCCGATCCCAACTCGCATGGGAATGGCATTGACAGTGCTGCTACCACCAACGTCCCAGACTCCGAAAAAGATGAACAATTCGAACGAGATGAAAAGCATGTCCTCGGCACTTCCACCCCGACCAGCAAGACCATGGGCGAGTCCACCCTGATGACCATGCCGGTGCCAGCTGGGCCAGGGCAGCCCCCATCCGACGTCGAGAGCGGCCAAGGTGCGCCCAAGGTGGTGCCAGGCCCTCCGCCGGATGGTGGCATCCAGGCCTGGCTGCAAGTGCTCGTTGCCCACCTGGTCATCTTCAACACCTGGGGCTACATCAACTCGTTTGGTGTGTTCCAGACCTACTACCTCAGCACCCTTGACCAGTCGCCCTCGCAGATCTCGTGGATCGGCTCGGTCCAGGTCTTCTTGCTCTTTTTTATCGGGACCTTTTCCGGCCGCGCAACCGACGCTGGCTACTTCCGCCACACATTTGTCATCGGGACCGCTCTTATCGTGCTCGGCGTCTTCATGACCTCGATCTGTACCGAGTACTGGCAGCTGTTCCTGGCCCAGGGCATCTGCACTGGCATTGGGAACGGCCTCCTGTTCTGCCCCACGCTGGCCATCCTGCCCACCTACTTCAACAAGAAGAGGGCCATGGCCGTCGGACTTGCTGCCTCGGGGACGACCACGGGTGGCATGATCATCCCAGGCATCTTCGAGGCCCTCCTGCCCCGCGTGGGCTTCGGATGGACCCTCCGCGTGCTCGGATTCATCATGCTCGTCTTCCAGGTCCTCTGCTTCGTCCTGTCGCGGACTCGGGTCCCGCCCAGGACCGTCGGCCCCCTGGTGGAGTTCTCCGCCTTCACCGAGCTGCCATACCTCTTCTTCGCCATTGGTGTCTTCTTCTGCTTCTGGGGTATATATCCCGCCTACTACTACGTCGGCGAGTACGCAAGCAGTGTCATTGGTTTCTCCCAGGGCGACTCCATCAACCTCCTCATCATCATGAACGGCATCGGCATCGTCGGCCGGCTGCTGCCCCCGTACCTCTCTGACAGGTGGACCGGCCCGACCAACATGATGATCCCCTTTGTAGTGCTCTCCGCCGTGTCGCTCTACTGCTGGGCCGCCATCTACACCGCGGGTGGGCTCTGGGCCTTCTCCACCATCTACGGCCTCTTTAGCTCTGGCGTCAACAGCCTGTTTCCCACCGCCCTGTCTGCGCTGACCACCGACATGACCAAGATGGGAGTCCGCATGGGCATGGTCTACACCGTCATCAGCTTTGCCACGCTGACCGGCACGCCCATCGCGGGCGCGCTGATCAGCGCTAACGATGGCCACTACCTCAGTATGGAGATGTTTGCCGCCTCCTTGCTGATGATCGGTGGCGTCTTCCTGGTAGCCGCCAGGATATCGAGAACAGGGTTGAAGCTGAAGGCGAGGATGTAGATGTTGTATATTTTGTATATTTTGCTTGGTCCTAATGAATGGCCAAGTATGTAATGCTACTTCTCCTGAGCAAGACGTGGACCCGCGATTCCATACTATGCAAGAAATGACGGATTGAAATATGTCTAGTGTACATAGGATATAAGGCGAGGGACGTCAAGTACTTTGTATACTGAGCAAGACTTGATGTGTAGACGATCCTCACATGCAATGAAAGGAAAATACCCCAGTGGGAGAACTAGGTCTTCCTCACAAAACACATCAAAGTTTGCACTGCTGCTGCGCCAGCGCAATCAGCTCCATGATCTTGTTGAAGGCAATGTCGTGGGCCGTGTCCCTGTTCGCAGCGGCCAGACGGCCGAGCCAACCGCTCGCCATCCCGAGAAATGCCATGTTGCTCCGAAAGTCATCAGACCGGTCCTTGCTGAAGACGTCGACGAGGAGCACACAACACGCCATAATCGGCACCTGCACAATGAGCCTGCGAGAGATGGGAGGGCACAACGGTCAGCATCAGCGATGATATTGGAAAAGCTTGGCTTTGCGGGTCCCTACCAGTCTGAGCACATGGTGCTGCTGGGCTCCAGCAGGTGGGCTTGGGAGAGGACTTCGCGGGCTGACTGCACGCATGGCTTCCCTCTGTAAAGTTTCGGTCAGTGGTTAACCTCTCTGGCCGATGCGTCGAGGAGAATGATGGGAACCCTCGTACTTGTGGAAGATGGTGACTTTCAATTCGTGCCAACGCAAATACAGCTCGACATTGATCTCGGATTGAGGGCTCTGTATCGGCCCCCGACCGGGCACAGCGAACGTTGTGTCCGTCCGACTCGGCCCGCCCTGATCTTTCCAAGACTGCAGGAGGGTATCCAGAGAGTGCAGCAAGTCTTGGATATCTTTTCGGGGTACTTTGGACCTTGTGACCCCGTACAGCTGTTTGACAACCATGGAGCACAGCTTGGCGTATTCACAAAAGTGAATAAATGGGGTCGGTTCGTTATTGTCAGATCCTGAAGGAGGCTGGGCCATTCGCGGAGAGTAGTCTATTAGGTCATCGTCGATCGACTGTTCGAGGGTTTCATCAGCAGTGCTTAGGTGATCCACAGTGTATGGTGGTAGTCATTACTGAGAACCGCCCTAGTCGCATGGCTAGGGGCTTTTCCAAAGAATAAACAACCCAGAATAAACGTAGCAGGAGCAGGTTCTCTTGTTCCGAGCTGGCCAAGGCTCGTACACTATTAATTCGATTCAATTTCAGTGCCAAGCAGTGTTGCATCGCTGTTGATATCAACGACAGAGCCAGAGCTGGTTTCTGAAGGCCCCCAGCCTGGAGATAAATGGTCTGCAACAATTAGCTCGTTTGGTCTTGAGTGGTGCGTCAAGAATGGCTTCTGACCATGGCAACAAGGGCCTGTACTGCAATGATGGAGGCCTTAGATTGAGCTCCGGCTAAATGGCCACGTGATCTCGAAGCTATCGCGAAGTAATGTCGAGCTTCTTGTTCGGCGATGCTGGAATTGTTTGTCCTGCGCTTTTGGACAATCCGGCAGCCAAGTGCGAGGACTGCGTTGATGAGGGGGACAGCAGGATTGTCCTCTGGGAGCTTTCCTGTGAGTAGGTCTTCTGTTGAAGATTGAAACTGGTCTCTGAGTAAAAAAAGGAATCTCCTACTACAGTCATTACGAAGTCCACGATGAATCCACTCAATGACAATATACATACGGATGGAATTGGTCAAAGTATGCTACAGCGTGAACATCAGTGGATATCTGAAAGTGAGGATTCAGGGATGACGGCACATACCGTCAACATACTCCTGAACAACATGACGTTCGTAGCATGGATGGTGCAAAGCCGGTGCTGAATTGTCTTCACTTGAAACCATCGGGAATGCAGAAGTATCAAGTGCTTTGGCGGCAACTTCTTCAAGAAGTGTGCAAATAGAAGATTGGTGCGGGCTGTCGGCGATTTGGTGTAAGTTAGAGCACACAATACTCGCCAATGTTGACGAATCATCTGCCAACTTCAGTTAAACCACATCCTAGTTACTCAAGCCATGAGTGATGGGCAGTCTTACTGTAATATGTATCCTTTTCCTTTTTTCGAAAGTTTCAGCATATTTTCTTGGGAAAAGATGAAGCGCAGATGGTTTATTAGTGGTGGATGGTCTGACCTCTTGAGTAACCGCAGCCTCGGTTGGTCCCGCTTTCAACGTATGGTCTGCATATGGAAACAAGCCCTCTACTGGAGGGCTTCGTAGATCCCCATAAGAGCTTGGAAGGCTGATATGGCGTGGCCAGCGTTGGGTGTGAGTGTCCGCTCGATCATTCATCCAATTCGTGCTTTCTCCAAAGAGATTTATGTCCAGGGGGAGGACTCCGGACAGGTTGATGTCATCAACTATCGAGATAGGGTATGAAGGGAACCCGTAGTCAAGTTCATCCACAGTACTCGACGCATCCAGGAAGTGATAGTTTGCGGAGGAATTTGTCACAGTGTCTGTACCGGAGATCGGGAGGGAGCATTGGCTCGCTGGGGGAGACCCGACTGCAAGATGTGTGAGCATACATCAAAGTGGAAGTTCAACAAGGTCAACAAGGTCATCATATATAGGGCTACTCACTTCCGGCGTCGTTGGCCGAGCTGTGCCTCCTTTTGGTATCTGAGTACACACATCTTGCACCTTGCTTCTGCAGGATGAAGGAATAATCAGCTCGCTTATCCAACATCAACAAAGGGGGTGCCTTTTATCACCTCGCAGACAGAGCAGCTAGGAGTCTTCCCATCACCTGAGGATTCAACAGCATTTGAAGTCAACAAAATGGTTTCTTCAAATATGCAAAACAAAAGTGATGGGGAGAGAGGACACAGGATCCGGGCTGGAATGGCATACATCGGACTTTTCTCGCCTTGCAGCTTCCGCAGGCGCCTCTCCGTCTTACAATCTTTCGGGTCACCCGCGCCTGGTCTGGGTCCATCATTTACAAAGATTTGGCTTGAACTCGATACGGAAAGGGGGGAGGACTACACATAAGCTTGGGGAAGTTGCAAGGCAATATTTCTCTCAAGTTTTCCAGAACGGCAGATGATTCAAGTTCAACGTCGACAGGCCGAGAAACAAAAAGGATTGAAAGGCCGACCTGTCATGGGGTTGCCTGACCAGCCATTGTGGAATGGCGCCATTTTGCCCTGGAGACGAAGGATTCGAAGCCGCATATTGCATTGATCGATAAGACACGAGGACAAACAGGGACGGACTGATTGCCCCTACGCTCACGGCAATGCAAGCTACTGCATTCCCCGTACTGACACTGGCCATTCATAGGATGTATCACGGGGGTAAGATGGAGTCCTTGCTGCAGTTGGCTCTTAGAGACAGTGTCCTGCAGAAACGGTCCAACGATAGGGCGGAGGTCAACGGAGGAACAGACAACGTATGTAGTATGTGAGCCAGCTGGCCAAGATCAAGGCGGTGGGGCCAGGGGCAACTCTCGCGCATTGGAACCCATGGCCTAGTCGGTGATGGGACTTGGAAGCGGTTGCAACCTAGGGTTGACTGTAATATCCTGTTTTATGGGGTTGCCGGGACCGAGTCCAATGCAAATAAACATCCACGAGCTGATGTTGTGGTTTGAGAGGCTGAACAGCGACGAGGACGAGCTGTCAAGATGCGCTGCTGCACAAACTCGCTGTAGATGTCATTACACCGCATCGCCATCTCTGTGTGCCCAACATCATGATCTCGCGAGGCAAGAAGGATTCGGGGTACAGTAGTGCAACGGTCGACTTTCGGACTTGCTATCCGTCGATGTGGCAACCTGTGGGAACGGTTGGGGCGGCTAAATCTGCGCTCATCTCCCCTTTGGGAACACCGTGCCAGCTCAGGAGGGGGGCGACTTTCCTGACAGGTCATTGATGGATGCTTACGTGTAGTTACTTACGTATCGTACACTAGATAACGAAGTTTTGGTCCTTGAACCATCGATTTATTACAATTTTACAAATCGCATTTTGAGGTGCAGACTCCTGCGCTCGCGCCTGTGCGCTTTTGTTGCTTATATCCTGCGTAACTGTGGCCCTGGCTTTCGAATCGGCCTCGCCTCCAACCTTCGCCTCAGAGTGCCAGTTTTGAAAGAGATCGTAACTTTGGATCTACGGTGAGTGCCCACGAACCAGGACAGATGTAATCAAAAAGACCACTCCTACGTCACTTTTCTCGCCGGCATATGATTGGCTGGCACAAGTATTATGACTGCTCTCTTTTTCGGGTATGATTGTTGACCCTGTGCTATTGATATGGCACTTGGTTGGTCAGAGTAAGATACCTTCGTCATACTCAAGTGGGGACCACTCAGACCGTGGCCCCGCTGCCCGAAGACATCCACGGACTTTCCATTTTGCCCATGGGGGCGAGCGGGATGCATACTCTAAGTAATCGGTGGCTACAGTACCAGTCCATTCCGCACCTGCTAGCATCTTTGATCCTACGATGGGACTCCCAGTATCAAGAAAAGAGCTTGGCAAAGCGCGTTATAGACGCCGGATCGGCAGGGTGCACTGCCCCTCGGACTCCGGGCCCCATTGATGAGGGCCCTGTGTGCCTCGGGTGCCAGGGTGCTTGTGATAAAGCTTGAGTGGCGCATTTGATACTGTGGGCGAACCCCACACTACTCTTGTCTCCAGACAGATTTGCTGTAGATTATCCTGCGGGTCCATCAAGCTTTGATGTTCTGGAAAATCGACGTGTGTCGTACAGTAGGCTGCGATTTAGTCACAGCCTGCCCACTTGCACACCTATACCAGACGCCACGAATCTCTGGGCGCTCCACGTCCCGTACTTACCACCCCGTGTCCGGTAGCGACCGCTGCGACGCTGACATGCAGCCGGACACTGCCCGTTGGCATGCATGTGCTGTGGTTTAGGAAGGGGCAAATCAAGGCATGGGCACGCACCGGCCAAGTCTCACCGAACTGTATCCGACTAGCACAACCAAGATAACTACGCTGCCCGAAGATCATGTCGTCGGCCTCGAACATTAATCCGTTCGCCTTGTCGCCGATGTGACATCGGTCAGACATGTTGGCACTACTCGAGTGCTGAGATCAATCTAGCCAGTCGTTCGCCACGCCTAAGTCTAGGTAGGTATGTAGCCAAGGCAGACCTGAGAATTACCAGCGAGTGCCAGAGGCAGAGTCAGAGGTCCCACCCTCCATAACACCACCTGGTCCAGAAGAGGATGGACCCTTGAATTAGTCCGCCGAAATCTCTCGAGCCCATCTCCACCGCCGACTTCAGGGGCCGCAATACTCCACGGCATCGACCCCGGCAAGCCCCGGCGGGAGATCAGGTCTAGAGGGCCGCGCCGTAGCGTGGCGCCACGGAGCGGTTCCCCGGGATCTGCAAAAGAGGGCACACTAAGCAGACTATCAGACCCCCGGCAGTAATGGGCTGGCCTGATAGCCCTACGCATGGATTCGGATCCTTGCCCGTGGCCCGCTATCGGCCAGCCAACCATCGACCTCGACAACGGTGATGTCGAGACAGGACTGCAAGAGCTTGAATCGGCTAGACATAATATGCGTCGGGTCTATTCGAACTGCTCAATCTGACAAGTTCTTGTTGTTAGTCACGTTGCAGTTTGCGGCTCAGCAGCTAAAGCGGTCCGATGTTCGTCATGGCAGTTTTGGGCCCAGTAGTCCAATGTGACTGCAACCCATTATATCTGACATGAGTTTGTTACGCAATCAATTCCGTGTTCGGCGTCCGATGGCTTGCAGTGTGTCGAGATGTTTTCAGTGGGAAGTTGTGTGGTTTTCAGTCTCATGTGCTGATAATTTCACATCCTCGAAACCCTGGCACGAGCATTGCCCGTGCATTACATGTCACAACACAATGACAAGTTGTGACCTTGGCAGTGCAGGTCATGCTTGGCTTTATGCTGGCACCAGTATATTTCATTGCTTGTGTGTATTATGTGGAGATAGCCGCACCAAGGTCACCAGATTGTTTCAATTGACAGTATGAGCATTGAGATCCAAGAGGTCTCTGAGATGGGTTGTCTTCACCTGTGGTGGTATCGAATGAGTCTTCCTGGCTTTTGGGGCTTCCGGAAGAAACAGCGGCAGTAGTCTAAGGGCCTATGCAGGCAGAGGCTATCGAGGTATGAGAAAAGGTACTGGGAGGGATTACGAATAGAGATTTGTGTCCGGGTCAGATGTGTGTCTGCTTTCCTTCTCCTCGCAGATGCGGACAACATTGAAAGGCAAAGTGGGGTCACGTGCAACATCTTCAAATGTTCTTCGTAAGAGAGTCTACTATAGTTCCTGCCAGGTGCCAATCTCGAGCCAATGCATTCAAGTCATTAACGCAGTTTGTTCGTTCCTTCTGGCTCTACTTCTCGCTCATAGCTTATGTGATCTCATACCCCGTAAATATCGAAATTCTGTCAACTGTTCAAGATCCGATTTCATGCAATGCGCCTCCTCTTCGAGTAATCCCAGAACGGGTCTATGTCGTTGATGCTCTGGGTGTCCGTGGGAGCCCTTGGCTTCGGCGGATTCTTGAAAAAGATATTCGTCCAGAACGGGTCAACATTTTGGTTCGCCGCCAAAGCTAGTTCCGCCGTGATTGCTGCATCAAGTTGCCGCAGCGTGGGGCGATGTGCCTGCTGTGCCATAAGGCACCTCGCTACGAGATCTTTCAGAC
Organism: Diaporthe aspalathi; assembly: GCA_001447215.1. Classification (NCBI taxonomy): domain Eukaryota; kingdom Fungi; phylum Ascomycota; class Sordariomycetes; order Diaporthales; family Diaporthaceae; genus Diaporthe; species Diaporthe aspalathi. The sequence goes on from LJJS01001783.1 coordinate 52,314, forward strand.
TTTGTGAGAAGTTGGCATTCCACGCGGCCTCATTCGGGTCGAGAAGCGACCACCCATATGTCCAGCGCTCTTGTTCTGGCCTTGGATTTGCGGGCTCCTGGCGCGTCATCCTCCCCGCGTAAGGCGGTATATCGGGGTCCGTCAACGACATACAAACTTTCATGGTCTAGTGCATGCTGTCAGTGCCGCGCAAGAACCTCATGGATCGGGGATGTGGCGCTCTTGCGTACCATTCCCACCTGCCACACATTCGACGCGGAGGTATACCTTCCTGGCCCAGTCGTGATCGGTGGAGGTGGCACCCATGGCATCATCCAAGCCGGCATCCATGGCCTCATCCATGGTCGCTGCTGGTGATCCGAAGGATCTTGCGCATAAGGAATTCTATCCCAGTCCTTGCAGAATTGCTCCTATAGAAACGCGCCACATTTAGCAGCGAGGTCAGGAAGCAGTGAGTGATGCGCGTATTACCGGAAGTTTATAAAACTGTTTCGTCTCATGCCTCATCCTCCATTTTCTCACACGTGCTTCCCACTCAACATCCGCGTCTGCCTGCCACATAGACAGGGCTGGATCACGTGAGGGGCTCCATAGACTGTCCTCGTCGTCTGCCATTCCGAAGTCTCCACACTGCAAGGCTTTCCATTAGTATCTTCGCTGCGTACCACAACGGTGCAGATACCATGGGGAGCTTACCTGTAGCCGCGGTATATCACTGTGGGGTGGCACAAGAGGTGCGGTTGGAACGTCGTATCCAAAAATGAACACTAGGATCGTGTGAGTGGACAAGTGTGGGATTATAGCTCACTGGCATCGGTTCGAGACAATAAACCTACCATTTGATGGGTCCTGAAGAGCAAGGTTTTAGCTTTCCGTGGCTTTCGGCTAGCAAAATTTCCGATATGTAGATATGCAGTTCCAGATAATTCAACCTCTAATAATTGGAGTTCGTAGATTATGATCTCCGTTTGCCTGTCCCTTCTTTCTCCTTCGTCTGCTCTGGGAAAGGGATGTATCGTGTCTCTCTCCCTTCGCATCTTCTGTCCCACCCGTCTTAGGGGTTACAGCATACAAGCGCCTTCGAGCGAAACCGGAACGCCCGAGGGGGGGGGGTGGGGGCGGAGCTGCTCAACGCAGTCGCACATTCTAGGTCTGTGGACAGGAGATGGAAATCGACTTACAAGGTCAGTGTGCACTATCCCTTGCCGCCCTGGGTTAGCAGGAGTGAGCACTTCAGGGAGATAACCACCCTGAGTCGGTAAAGGAACCGCTCCGTTGGCGGGATTCAGCCTCGGGGGCTCCTCCATTGCAATGCAGGCTTTCACCAAGCAGTGGAAGAATCGCCAGAGGACCGCGTCATCGAAGACTCTTCCGAGTCTGTCTAATTTCTGAAGCTGACGTTCCAGGTTCCCAAACTTGCAATTTTCCATGAGAAAGTAACTGCCTCGGTTGTCGTCAATCTTGCGGGCCATATCCGCGACGGCGTCAGCCCGTCGCTGAGAAATCCTTCGCGCCACACCGGCAGCCACGGTCCTCGGATGATGCGCCGTGTAGAATCGTTGCACTATATGCGGAGCTCGTCCGAGTTGCTAATTAACATCCCTTTCGTCAGCACATGTGCCATGCTGGCAATTGGCAATTACTCACACTCAACACCTCCCTCTCTTTCACGAGGAAGTCTGTGGTGACCCTGGGGCTGCTCGGGTCCCCTACAGAATCCCAGAGATTGGACATCTTCATCACCACACGATGCTCTTGGCGAGGGCCGGGCGAGTAACTCCAGAGCGAAGTGATTCCTTCCCCTCCCCATCCCAGGCATTTCATATACCGGAAAGAGCCCCGCATCGTCCTGTAGGCATCTGTGTACTCCGATTGCAACGCCTGCCGGGCCTCAGGGCGCATTCGCATTCTCCCTGCTGTGATATGTGCCGCCGCCAATGCCACGCGGTTGAGTAAAGCAACACCGCGTAAGCGGTCCCTGTCGCCCGCTGTGAAAGGGGACCACCCCCATCCTGGTGGCGGAGCCGGCCCGAATGCGCCAGGATATCCCGGGAGCAATGCCTTTCGTTGAAGCAAATCAGCCCAGCGCGCCTGAATCATTTAGGTCAGATATTAATGAACTAACAAACGAGTTCATTCCGTAACTAGTGCTGGAAGGGTTGCGGGTTCGAGAGTTGGGTTTCAAGTAGCACTTGAGGAGACTGTTGATGTCGCGCAGCCTAGAAATGTCTCCGGAAGCTGCTTACCACATCTTCTGGGAATCCTGCATTCATTCCATCATATATTTCATTCAAGTTGTCCTCGTAACCGGGTATTCCGTTTCTGTAGTAGTGGTACCTTTGCTGGGCAAAAGCCTGTTCTTGCGCCACGTCCCCCCATGACATTTTGTCAGCTGATTAGCAATGCTCAACACGGCAGTGGGAGTAAACAAGTGGGAGTGAACACCACTTACTTACTGCACCTTTCGTGCGGAAGTGGTGGGTTTGTATACACAAATCGACTTATATGGGTCCTTGACAAAGAGGCTGTTGTGGCTTGTTTCCGTTTCCGGAACGCCCGAAAATACTATATAATGGTGTGAAAGTATACGCACGTTTCATGCGGAACTCAAGACGAAATGACAGTGCTTTAAGTTTATTGTAAAGTATCAACCTTGGAGTGCCCACCTTCTACTTGTCTTGACCCTGAGCTGTTCGTCTTGCATGTCATAATATCTTGTTGTGATGGAGCCCATTCGGGGACCTGAAATGGTACACAACCCTGTCAATGTGCAGGGAACCTTTGATCGGTCGGGCTTATTCGATAGACGCTTGAGGTTTCCTTTCAGGGAATGCTTCCTTACAACGTGTCCTGCGCCGAAACGTGTACAGGCTTACATATTGTCTCGCTCACCGAAGCCACAATCAGGAAATACTCCGATGAAGTAACACGTATTCAAGATGATCTGACTATCATCTGCTGAACATTGGTGGCAATTAAATTACAAAAATTTCGAATAACCTCATTTGACGGTGACCTTTTGACGCCTACATGGGTGCATAGCGAAGCTAGCTATAACGGCTGCCCAACATTTCGTTTAGAAAACTTTTGAACCATCTGGATTTCCACCAAGAATCCGAAGGCAAAGCACGAAGACATACATGAGGAACTGGATGGAATACACTATAGTACCGGAAGTATAACGTGACCAGGTTGGTCGCAGCCTCAAGCCTACCTAGGTAAACGGCCTGCGACCTTCGAGACCTTGATTCACAACTACCCCACATATTGGGCAGCATCTAGGAATTGGATATCAACAGGTTCTCTACTCGTGCGAAATGGAAAAAAGACCGCATCGTGGAAATTTAATGTACAGATTGTGTGTGTGTGTTCTGGCCTTGCCGAGTTGCGGGCCAGGTTATTCAAAGTTGAATCAGCCATCACTGCTTGGAAGCATGGACACGCCCAATGACCACAACATCTCTTTTCTCGCCATCCCAATCTTCTGGGAGGGGGGTGTCGGCGAAGAGACCGCCACTATGCTCTGCCGGATATCTCTCGCCGAAGACGGAGGCCTTGTCCACTAGATCGCGGAGGCGCTGTGCCTCGCTGGGATCCAGGCGCACATGGACCGCACCAAAGTTTTCTTCCAAGTACTTTGGGGTGATCGTACTGGAGGCTCAATTAGACACGAGCGTGATTAGTCTGCCGGATAGAGCGAACTCACCCTGGAATGGGGAAAATGTCATCTCCCTGGGCCAGAAGCCATGCCAGTGCCGTCTGGCCGACAGTCACGTCCTTCGCGGCGGCAACTTCCTGGAATGCTTTGACGAGTTCCATGTTCTTGGGGAAATTTTCCCTGGAGTACCGCGGATAGAAGCGGCGGATGTCGCCCTCCTCGAAGTCGTCGGGCCCCTGCACGCCGCCGCCGAGCAGGCCCCTGGATAACGGTGAGTAGGCCACGACGGCCACACCGAGCTCACGGAATGTGGCGAGGAACCGGTGCTCTGGGGACTCCATGTCGGTGGTGAAGGCACTGTACTCCATCTGCACGCATGCGATGGGGTGGACGGCGTGCGCGCGCCGGAGCGTTGCTGAGGAGACCTCGGACAGGCCGATGTAGCGGATCTTCCCGTGTCTGTGTAGGTGTCAGCGCTTATTGAAACGCTGGTTACTCCACGACATGTACGGTGACACTTACTCCTTCAATTTGACCATTTCGGCAACGATGTGTTCAACAGGAGTCGATCCATCAAGCCGATGGGGATACCAGAGGTCAATGGATTCTACCCCGAGCCTTTCCAGGCTCTGCTCACAGGCGATTGGCACATATTCTGCATCTCCGCGGAAGCCGAAGCCATCAGGCAGTCGGACGCCACCAAATTTGGTAGCGATGAAGACAGCCTTGCGCTTCTCTGGGTTCAGTTTCAGCCATTTTCCAATAATGACCTCGGAATCCCCCTGTCAAAAGCACTGCATTTAGCAATCTCGACACTGCACTGCGTCCCATAGGTGCGTGAACAGAATCTTACATAGAAGTCGCTGGTATCCCAAAAGGTGCATCCTATCTCATACGCGCGGTCAAGCAGGGCGAGACGTTCCGGATCGGGGATCGGTGCGGTGGTTCTAGAGCATGGGAAACCGATTCCCATCGTACCGAACCCGATCCGCGAGACCAACTCGCCGTCTTTGCCTAGAGGGCGCTTGGTGGTCGAGATGGCCTCCATGGTGATGTTCATGTGTGTGACCTTTGGTAGGGAAAAGGCTGCTCTAGCAGGGCTGTTGCTGATATCGAATGATTGAGGATGGTGATGAAACTGATGCGCAATAGTATTCCAAGAGTAAATGGGAGGTTACTTATAGAGGTACCACATTCTGTCGACCTGGCCGCACATCCCAAACTCCGCCGGGGCGGAGCGGACCAAATTCCACTCTGAAGGAGCGGTCAGGTGGAGCAATGAATGGTCCGCCAACACTACAAGCGGACAATTCTGATTATGTTGCAAAAAGTGTCCATTTACTTCTTTCGTGTTTTTGAGACAAACTCCTGTGTCTCATCTACTCCCATGTACCTATAATAGCCAGTTAGCATCCTCCAGGTCCGTGGGGCGAGTACCCTAGGCTATGGTAGACGCACAGGGTCATCAATATTTCAGCGAAGTCATCCACATCCTCTGCTCTGCCACTTTTGAGAAAGTGCTCGAAGGAGAAATTGGATATGATGAACTGCGGTGAGTCCTTCCAGAGACGAGCAAATTCATACGAAGAGTTGGCCTCCCATAAGTGTCGGGAGAGTGTCCAGCGATGGGTATAAGCCCACGGACCAGGGTCATCTGCGCCTTATTAGTGTGTAAATATGGTATATCCAAGAATTTCCTCACCGTCATCTTCATCCTTCATCATAGTGTACAGAACAATGACTGAGTATGACATAACAATGGTTCTGCGCACAGATTCCGCCAAGATCCATCGCTATCACGATGAAGGACACTTAGCATGGTTTCGACCATTCCGCAGTATTTTCAAATACGCACCTCCCATTCCAGGGGCCTCTCACGTCTGGTCTTGTCATCTTCCAAGTTTCCCAAGTTCTCCCGTACTCTGCATAGCTCGCCAAGCCACCTTGCCAGGTTGGGCATGTCCTTTTCTGCTTGTGATCGCAGAGTGATGTCTCCATCAAACAGACGGATTACCTGGTATAGGAAAAGTGCTTGTGCACGCGCGAGCTTCTCGGTAGGTGTGGCTATTATGCGACTACCGTCGGACTCAAGGAGACCGCGGACATTGCTTTGCAAAGTCCGGATCACCATTGCTGTGTTCTCCGGTGTGCGGTTGTTGTAGAGAACACACGTCGCGAAGCACGAGAGAATGCACTGTGGTGTACTGCTGCGATAAAGATACCTGTGCAGGAATGGAGCGCAATTATGCGTCGCGACCTCGTTTGTGAACTGTTTCACTCGGTTCACCAGGTAGTGTAGAGGAGTCTTCAGGTCGTAGAGGTGCCATGGTTGAACATCGTCCTGGGAAGGGTGAGTACTTGTGACGCATCATGAGGAGCGGGATACGTGGCACATAAGGGCTGCATTTCAGTTCAACTTACACAGAAGGGGGCCATCTTTAGGTACGAGTTGGTAATTTCTTCGTCTGCTGGGGTCCCAAGGCGCTCGATCGCAGAACTCTTATCAGCAGAAACAAGGAATCCATTAGATGAGGACGGGTTATCATTCTCAACCAAGTCCGCGAAGTCTCCTGCTGGGACTTCTACCCCGAAAAGTTCTCCTGGCACATGGTGAGACGGGGAGTCAGGTGCATCAGGGAGAGAGTCCATTGGCAAGATATCGAAACAACCGGGCTCAAAACCTGAAGGCGGAACAGGGCCAAAAAGAAAGACGCTGGGCTTGTCGAACAGGGCCGCTTCCGTTATTTGGTGGTTATGGGCCGCCGGATGGACAGCGTGGTTAGACGATACAGTCTTGCCATACGTGCAAGCAATCTTTTTCTCCGCGCACCGGGAGCACACAGGCGTCCGCCTGTCACAGCGCCTTTTCGTCTGCACGCAGGTGTTGCAGTTCTTCTGCCTCGATCCCATCACTCCGGCAGCTACAGCCAAGCTCGTCATATTGTTTAGTCGACCTTATTCGTTACTCTAGCATGGACGAAGAGCCTGTTGATGCGTGGGGGATAGAAACCTGTCGTAAAGTTGACCAGAGTGCGTTCGTGTCACTAGCCGCAGGAGCTTGGCTCCGCAACTCCGCAAAATGGGCCGGGGATCTGACGCCACGTCCGCAGAAGTCCACCGCCCTCTCCTCAAGTGCTCGCACGCCTCAGCATGTTCGAAGGATCGGGAAGAAGTAGACTAGGGTAATTACATAATACGCCAACTCCCAGTCTGCTTCATCTTCACATTTGTGACTACGTATGACCGATGTACCGTTGCCATCAAGTATTGGACCGAGTTTCTTTGTGGATAGAAATACATGTTCATGCATGTGATCTTCTGAGCAGCAAATAGACGTGTGGGATAACGTATCCGCCCTGCATAAAAGGTTGCCTGTGAATAAATGGTAAATCAATAATCCGTAATGCATGTTAAGAATGTAGGGCTTGTCTCAGATTTCGTTTTGCCTCCAAGTTAGCATGAGAAGGCTCCACAGACAAAACCCCGTAGCCGTGTAGTTCTGTTAGCTCCTTGATTTTGATTCAGATTCAAGCTCATGGCAATTGTAGGTAGTGACCAAGGGTGAAGCCCCATGGAGACCCTGCTATCACATGTCGGCATGCACAACACCGAATTGAGTATGCGCAATGGGCTCGGGAGATGGGACGGCAAATCTATCACTTTTCTGCCTGTTCGTTGTTCCACGAAATCATCCCCGGCCTGCATCTGCATCCTTCACCTTCCTTTCTAAGACGAAGGCCAAGACCAGGGGCCGAAAACAGGGGAGCGGATCGATCAAGCCATCCAACCTGGCGGAATGGGTGACGATGGTGTTAAGTCTTTTCAATCTTGAGTAGTTCTAAAGTCGGTCAAGCTTGCTATGTACTTTGAAAGAGAACCACCTGGTGTGACAATAAGTAGCCAGACTTCCCATGCTGACATATGGCTCCGGGCTAATGAAATCTTGATGTGGTGTCTTTCGGGCCTGACGTTGCAGTAATGGCAAAGACACACTTGTGCAGCAGAATTAGACCCTCGATAGTAATGTTGCCGCAACCACGATTGCGCCCCGAATTTGATAGTGAGCAGCCTGGCAAACCCCTAGAAGTCCACCCCCCTGGTATTTCAAATCGTTGCTGTGCCTGATTCTACTCATGGAACCTTAGGCACCGCAATATTATTTGCAGCTGTGCTATGCGAAGTATCACGACGATGCATTACTACGGTAAATAAACTGTAGACTTTTGAACTGTACGCTTCAACGGAGATTTTAGACCGTTGGCTAAAGAGAAATTGATTGCACGACTGCTAGGTCGGCCGGGTGATGGCGGCAACGGTCCCTTCGATACAATTTTTCCCACCTTGAATGGACGAGTATAGAGTCCGGCTTGCCACTCGGTGTCCGAAAGGTGGTTCAGCAAGCCTCGTGCATCCGCTGCATTGCCGCATCCCGATACCGAGGTGCAGTCCTTCCTATCAATCTCTAGCCGGTCTTGTCCCGCTGCACCGTTTGGTCTTAGGCTGTGGTTAAATGCAACACCCCACACGAGACACGTATAGCAGCCTCGGAGAATCATTTGCTCGCAAGTTGGAGGGCCGATCCGGGTAGTTATTGAACAAGCGAGATCCGACAGCCTCATTCTGCGTGATTGTGTTATAAAGAAATCAACCCGACGCTCTTGTCTTTGTCTCCTTCCAACTCAACTCACCCACAATTTCAGCCCCTTCGATCCTTCAAGAAAATGGCACGAACATCACTTCTCACAAGCCTCATTGTCGTTTCGGCGCTCTGGTCCGTTGCCATTGGCGCGTTGGTCAAAGTAACAGACTTTGGATCAAACCCAACCGGTCTCCAGATGTACATCAATGTTCCATCCAAGCTTGCAACTAAGCCAGCGGTCATCCTTGCGGTATGTTCTCGCCTTCGAGGTCAAGACTTCGGCCGACGGACACTAATGACCACAGCTTCACGGCTGCGGAGGCAACGGTCCAGGATATTCGCAGCAGACCAAATACAACACCCTGTCTGAGCAGTACGGCTTCATCACCATTTTCCCCAGTACCACCAACGACTTCAACTGCTGGGATGTCGCGTCGGCCAAGTCCCTCACCCATGAAGGCGGTGGTGATACCCAGGGCCTCTCCAACATGGTCAAATACACCATCCAGAAGTACAACGCGGACACTTCCAAGATATTCGTCACCGGTACCTCGTCCGGCGGCATGATGACCAACGCTCTCGCGGCCACGTACCCGGACCTCTTCGTCGCGGGCTCCGCATACTCAGGGGTCGCTGCGGGCTGCCTCGCCGGCTCGCCCGGCGCTTCGCCCATCAGCGCGGACCCCACCTGCGCCAATGGGAACGTTAGGAAGACCAAGGAGCAGTGGGCGGCTCAGGTCAAGGCCATGTACCCGTCCTGGACCGGCTCATACCCGCGCATGCAGACCTGGCACGGCACGACGGACAACCTGGTGTTCTACCCCAACCTGGCGGAGCAGATCAAGGAGTGGTCTGGTATCCACGGTGTGAACTTTTCCAAGAACAACACCAACACGCCGCAGTCGTCGTATACACAGATGGTGTTTGGGGATGGCTCGAGGCTGGTGGCTTACAGCGCTCAGGGTGTCGGACATACTGTCCCGGTGCACGAGACGGTGGACTTGGCTTGGTTTGGGATACAGTGAGAATAATAGGGGATCAATTCTGGGCTTCCTACGGGCGGGCGCTTAAGCCATGACTTCCGGATAATGACATATACGCAAACAGTCCGAGAAGAGGTTGACGTTGCAGGAAATGCCGAGATTCCAAGGACCACAACATGGTATTTGACTGAGAATTCGTGGTAAATTGCACGAACATTTATGCTTCTCCGTATTATTCCCATTCCAAATCAATTGCATGAATACACTGATGAGGAGGCCTCCTACTAATTGTCAAGATCCGTGACCACAGATTGCCGGTCATTGTATTCGGCAGCACTGGCACGAACGAATTATGATTTCGGTCGAGTCCCCTTTCCGTTCTGCTCCAATCGGAAGTCAATTCAAAAATATTTCCAATCTGGTTTCATTTACAGCCTGAATGGCGAGCGCTAAGTCGGGCGAAGGAAGTGAGCCAAAATGTGGCGAAACCCACCCACGGTTCCACCTGCCCGTATGGTACTATGTGAATGTGGCAAAGCCTCATCAAAGGCATTCTTCAACGAGATTCTTCAGATTCTGGTTCAGTTAAGTGGCTATTAAAGGTAGCTCTTTGATCCAGCTAAATCGAGTCCAGGCCATTGAATCCTTCATTAGCTAGCACCCACCGACTCAAGCACACTTAGCTGGTGGCATGTCAGCAAGCTACCTGCGGCCAGGGTATTGAATGGCTTCTATTGAATGACAGAGGGACTAACAGTCAAATTGTGAAGGGTGGTTGAATGTGTCTGTGGTTATGGTGGGCTCCCAATTTAGCTGACCAGAATTTCCTGACACCCCTGATGAGCAATTGTAACATCAAATCACTAACACTGAAATTCTGCCTTCCTAGTTGCCTGATTAAGTGAAGCCCTGAATGGGGACGACTTTAGGGCCGTGGGGGCTAGAAAAGTCCATCCAGCGTTGTATCGTGCGGCTCAAAGCAGCCTCGGGGATTCAGCCTCAGATGGCTCAGGGTGAAAGGAGAACATTTAAAGGAACAGCTGGTTAGAGCATTGAATCTAAGGAGAACCCGTAACAATTTTCTGGTCAAATTTGAGGTCTTTTGCCGATTTCCGGACACTTTAGTCCACCACATATACAGACATCATGCTCTTCCCAACCCTTCTGACGGCGGCAAACATTGTCGCCGTCTTAGTTGGGCTTACTGGCCACAGGGAACCAAGACAGCAAGATGTCTCCCCTTATGTGACACACTATTTGGCAGAACTCGAATCTCCCACCACAATATCTACCAACAATACCGGCATCAACGGCAAGAGACAGACCGTGAATGGTAATGGAGCTTTGACATGCAAAGCAGGCTCCCCATGTTCAGATGGAAGGTGTGTAATCTCAACTCCCTTATGGATGGGTTCTCTCGCACGTTCCGGGCTAACCACAGGCTTACAAGCTGCTGCGGCAAAAACGGTATCTGCGGTTTCGGACCAGATTATTGTGGCACCGGCTGCCTCAGCCAGTGTACTGCCACTGCCCCTTGCGGTAAGTACAGCGCTGGCGGCAAGGTCTCGTGCGGAATGAAGACGTGCTGCAGTGCCTCAGGCTGGTGCGGTGTAAGCATCATAATATTCAACCGCGAAGTGATAGTTTTCTGACAGCTAACTGACATTCTTTCTGCCAGGTGACCAGCGCGTACTGCACGGGCACGAAAACGGAGCCTTGCCAGGCTGGCTTCGGGAGCTGTTCTATTGCCAAGCCAGCAAAATGCGACCCAGCGGCTGGGAGTGCCAGCAAACGAACCATTGGGTACTACCAAGGAGGCAATGTTTACAGCCGGGCGTGCAACCAGATCACTCCCACCCAGATCAAAGTGGGCGGCTATACTCACTTGTACTGGGCCTTTGCCGAGATCGATCCCAAGACTTTCGCAGTTGTCCCCAACGACCAAAGGGATTTGAACCTGTACCGCGCATTCACAGATCTTCCCAAGACGAATAAAGGACTCCAAACATGGATCGGCATCGGGGGTTTCGATTTTACTTCACAGACTTCAACAAACCACACGTGGAGCGACATGGTCTCCACGGCCGCGAATCGTCAGGCTTTCATCTCATCACTGATCACTTTCATGAACACTTACGGCTTCACTGGCGTGGACCTAGACTGGGAGTATCCGGTTGACTCCCGCCGAGGTGGCCGTCCTAACGACGTAAGTGGCTCTCGTTTATGATTCTTGTCTTCTTCTAGAGCTCCCTCCCCGGCTCTTAGTAAAGGCCTTTGCGCCACAGGTGCTGTGAGTTGTGGGGTTGGGACAGGATCATTTTTTAACTAAAACGTAGATACATATACTATCTTTTTATCCTGGTAACTAATCTTATTTCCACAGATGGTAAATCTTGTGCAGCTTCTGGCTGACATGAGGGCACGTTCGGACTTTGCACACAAGTACGGCATCAGTGTCACGCTGGCACCAGACCTATGGTATCTCCGGCATTTCGATGGCGTCGGATTGGCCAAAAACGCCGATTTCCTGGGGTTCATGGCCTATGATTTGCATGGCACCTGGGATGCAGATGTACCGAACATTGGCAAGATTGTGTATGGCCAAACGAACATATCAGACATCACGAATGACCTCATACCTGCCTGGTTCGATGGAGTAAACCCAGGCCAGATAAATGTTTGTTCAGGCTTCCTTCTCATACCGCAGACAATACTTCTATTCAGCGACTAAACTAACAATACTTCCTTTTTCAGTTTGGTCTCGCGCTGTACGGCCGTGGCTACACCCTCTCCGATCCAAGCTGCAACAAGCCAGGCTGTGCATGGGCCGCCGGAAGTAAATCCGGGAAGTGCACGAATGAGCTCGGCATTCTCTCCATGACTGAGATCCAGGATATTATTGCAGAAAAGGGCATACAACCGGTCTCCATGGGAAATACAATGATGTCGCAGCTTACATGGGACGATCAGTGGATTGGATTCGACAGCGAGGCAGACACGCTGTCGAAGGTATACTATGCCAGCAGCCATTGCTTTGGTGGCACGATGGCCTGGAGCGTTGATCTCGCTTCCGGCGAAGGATCGGGGTCCACGCCTCCGGTGTCGACTGACAACAAATGCGGTTATGCGGGGGGCAATGGCGCAGTGTACCCTGATGGCCAGTGCTGCTCCGCAAGCGGCGTAGGTCCAGACCATTTCCAGGTACTGTGCTGTTCTACAATAACTCTTTACTGACAAACCATTCCAAATAGTGGTGCGGCACCGGACAAGCCTACTGCGGCAACGGATGCTCTTCCGGCTCCTGCTGGACTGGGCAGGTGAGTACATCCATGAACCCAGGGTCCCAAAACGCACGGTAGCTGACGAACATGTCAATGTGTCTCTACAGCTCACCACCGACGGATCCTGTGGCGTCGCATATGCCAATTCCTATTGTGGTGGCCGCTTCGGGGGTTGCTGTTCCTCCGTTGGCTGGTGCGGAACAGATTCGGCCCACTGCAACGCGCAATCACAATCCAGATACAGCAGCTCATCCACCGGGTTTGTGGGCTTGCAAACCGCAAAATGGTCCGGAACGTGGTCTACCAAATCCTGCACTGATCCACTCATCAAAAACATGTTGGATCACACCCCCCAGGAGGTGTGGGATGGTCTGGACTGCGGCGATGCTTTTGACGACGTGGCGAACCAGTGGAAGAATAACTACCCGAAGTCGTCGTTCATGGATGTTGCGGCTCAAGTCTTCACGGGCCGATCGGACATGAAATGTGGTAGTATGGTGGCGGACTCAAATTGCGACACGACCTTCGAGTGCCTGGACCAAGGGAGCGCAAGCACCAGCGGTGGTCCCCCTGCGGCGAGAGGGACTGCCGTCGTCGTCCTGAATTCGCTCGTAGAGCTTCACGAGATCTACAAGAAACAAGAACGCCTACACTGCTGTTAATCAACTTTCCACGACCCTCAGCTTCGACTTGGCGAAGTTCCAGGACGACTTTTGCCCCGAGAAGAAAGAAGATGACAATATAGCTATCGACATATTGTTCGAGTTCCTGGGTATTGGTCTGGGAATTATCACGGATGGCCTGTTTGGAAAAGGTAAGCAGAAAGTGCACCAGTTCTACAAAACACCAGACCGGCCTATCTGCGAATGGAACTGACCGTGTGGCGTGTCTCAGTTCTCGCCGAGCTGCCCTACTTCAAGGATAACGAGGGGCGTCAAGACAAGCTTGACAAAATACAAGAACAAGCAAACTCGCTGTCGGAGTCGGGCCAAGACATGATCAAAGAATGGGCTACAGGCGAGAAAACGGATGGGGCACCTCACGATGGGTAAGTATATGCAGTCCGTCTCCGTCAAGAGCGCATCTCCGTGCACAGCAAGCAGAGAAGCTCAAAGATTCACTAACCGTGAGGTACTGGATCAGAATTTGGACACCGGAACAACAAGCCAACTTTGCATCACTGCTAGGCGACTTGGTCACAGGCTGGGCAAACGCCATAGAACTCGCCGCGTTCAAGCTCTTCGATTTCGACAAATACGACGACGCCTCCCTCGCAAGGCTAAAAGGCCTCGTCGACAACGGCGCCATGATCGCAGGGGCCAAAGCCACTGGGGACGTCATAGACGACCCAATCGCGAACGGCGACCTGAAAGGGAGTGCCACCGCGGCTTATTACACCATCGCGATCCCCTTCGCGTGGGAAGTCGGCGGCGTCAACGCGTTTGTGATGGACATGCAGCAGGGATGCGATGACAACGACCCCGCGCCCGAATCGGGGTCGCCGTACAGCACGTATTATAACAAGCTCACCAAGGTTTGTTACACGGGCAAGAAGTATTATATCTCTTGGCCGCAGGGTGCTGCCACGGAGAGGGCTCCGCCTCTCGGTCAGTGTCCTACCTGGGGGTGCCCTATCAACCCGGCAGTCCGACAACCTTGGGCGTCGCCTCCGGGCGTAGACAAGCTCGATGGCACGGCCTATTCTCGCATCAAGCCAGATGATTTGGTTAAGGGGTGAGTCCTACTCAGGATCCATGATGCTCCCGAAAATGCCATTGTGACTCGGAGCCGAACTGACACGGTGTGCTGGAACAGAGCCATCTTGAGTGCTGGCGGGCAAGATGACGGTAATAAGGACAACGCCATTCTTACTTCTCCTGGGAATATCAAGTTGCCCGTTTGTTCAGAATTGGAAGCATACAACAACTGGAAAAATCTGAGTGGAGATGGTCCGGGGGATGACTGGGATAATTATCCTTGCAACAAGAAATAGGGGCCCAGGTACGTTTTAACAACTGTCAGTTCAACCGGCGGGGAAGTTGTCCGAAAGCATTGGGATCGACATGTCATGGGAATGCGGTCTTCAGCACAGACTGCCTAAGATATAATGCCAAGATTGATTTAACTAGCCTTTACATGCCATCCACCTCCTGAAGTCTCGTCATATCTTAGCTTTTATTGCTCAGCTTCAGCATGTACCACCACGGTGTCGTTGTCGAAGTGTCTTTACTGCGGAAGAGAGCCGGTGTCGAACTATCAAGCATGGAATTTTCGAATACGGGACTTCGAATGAATTCCATGGCCACAGTTAAACTAGTGCAAGGACTCTATTAAATACATCACTGATATTAGCCATTAATATGAGTTTAATGGTGTCAAACACACCGCTACCAAGTTGATATAATTGTACCCACATCCACGGGCCAATACATGATTGCGGGCTTACTTATGTGGCGATGCCAAATGAACGTTCTGGTTAGGACAGCGTAATCATAGCCAGGGGCCAAAGGTGCCGGAACGAGACACATGCCCCGTAATCCTGAACAAATGGCCGAGTCACCACTCATTTAATGTATCAATGATGCCATGCCACAGTAACAACCGCGTGCCCTTTTCAAAGATTTAGTTTTTGGACGAAGCATCGGATTGGAATTTAGCAGGAAATTGGCCACCAAGCTTAGTAGCTCGAACTGCTAATCTCAGAGAATACCACGGTACCTACCAGGTAGACACTCCGAGTCCGCCAAAGGATGCGTAAAGTCCACCTCCGCAGCAGGAAAGTCCGTCGCCGCCCGCACCGCAGAGAAGTAGGGAAGAAGGTTCTCTTTGAAATGAAATTCGACAGCCGTTGAAAACATAAATATACAGAGAGGGCATTCTGCTCTTAACTCTACATTAACTGGCGGCCCAAAATCGCATTCACGATCTTCCTACCCCCCTGGGTGGTGCCAGCAACTTATCTATTTCAGTCACTTGGTCAACCTCATAGAGACCCATTGGCGTTACAATCATTTATTAACTGGTGTATTCCCGCGTCTGCGCAGATTCACCAATTACATTATTGGGAATACCCACCCTGCCTGCCCTCATATACCGAAAAACACGATCGACTCTAGAGGCCGCCAGCATGGACCAGGAAAGAGCCTTCAATATAATCATCGTTGGCGGAGGGCCGGTCGGGTTGACAGCAGCTCACATTCTTTCGAAGGCCGGCATAGAGTACGTCGTGCTCGAGCGGCACTCCTCGATCATCGTCGATGTTGGCGCAAGCCTAGCTCTCTGGCCCCAGACTCTGCGAGTCTTCTCGCAGTTAGGCCTCCTCGAGCGTCTCCAGGAACTTGGAGTGGAGGTGAATCGTACCACCACGGCAACCCTAGGCGGATACAAATATGGGGAGTCATGGGCGTCGGAGACAATTAAGAAGAAGTAAGTGCAGAATATGGTGTGTCCAATTAGAAGTCAGGCTTACCACTAATGATAAATCCCAACCATGGCGCTCGTCCAGCCGTGTTTCACCGATCCGATGTAATATCCCTATTGTATGGGTCCCTCAGCAATGATGATAGGGCGCGTATCAGGACGAATAAAAGGGTGGCCAGGATCGCCACGAAGGCAAACGGAGTCGCAGTACACTGCGATGATGGGAGTGTGTTCCACGGCTCCATCGTCGTCGGCGCGGATGGTGCCAACAGCAAGGTCCGCCAGAGCATGCGTGGGCTCGCCATCCAATCTTCAGCACCGCAGGTCAACGTGGAGACGCCGTACGTTTCCAGTTACAGAGTGCTGTGGTGCACATTTCCGCGACAGCCAAGTAATGAACCAGGTGAATCGGTCGAGATCCATGGAAAACCCTCTCGCTGCAGTGCTTCAACAGCCGGACACGGTCTTGGCTGTTCATATACGAGCGGCTTGAGTCACCAACGCGAGAGCGAGTCACATACTCGCAAGAAGAGGTCCAGGCCTTCGCCAAGCGACATGGTGACCTCGCAATAGGCGAGCAGCTCAAGGTGAAGGACGTGTTTCACAAAAGCTCAACGGCGGGGATGTCCAACGTGGAAGAGGGAATCGTGGAACACTGGAGCTGGGGGCGCATCGTTCTCGTGGGAGACGCGTGCCACAAGTTCACGCCTAATATGGGCCTGGGTTACAACAACGGCGTCCAAGACGTGGTTGCACTTGTTAACGAGCTAAAGCACGAGCTGTCGCGGGAACTCCACCCTGGAAGTACTAACCTGCCGCTTGAGTCCCTCACAGGCGTTTTCACCAGATATCAAGCTGGGAGAATGAGGCTCCTGCGGAATGATGCAAGTGCCTCGGCATCTTGGACGCGCATGTCAACCTGGAGCAACCCAATCCAGCATCTACTAGATCGTTACGTGATACCTGTGATCCCCAGATTCGACCAGTTCGTATCCAATTTTGTCACGGCTGGGTGGATCAGCAAGACTCTTGTTCTGGACTTTGTTGAGAGTGAGGAGCCTTTCGAGGGGAAGGTCCCGTGGAAGCATGCGATGAAATGTTCAAAGCAACGAGAAAGCTGATTCGTCAAGATCATCTACCGGCGCGGAAGAGGGAAATATTTTACCTGCTGATCAAAAGTACAGAATTGTGAAGTGGGCAGTTTGTTAGTGTTAACTTCAAGAATAAAGTTTTGCTCCACTTCTTAGTGTACGAAGTATTACCTGACTACTAGTTAAATTACTGCTCCGCAGCGAGTCCCGGGAAAACCAAAGCAATACAATTACCTCACGCATATATTTGCAAACTTGTCCAGCCTGTGTCAAGCATGCACCAGCTTTTCAACGCAGAGACCCGTGGTTGGTGGTTGCCAACAGTGTGATAGACACGATGAACAGCTACATGTATGCAGTAGCGATGGGTGACCTTTGACACAATGGAAATACGGCTGTGACGTTGATATATGATAGCGTGATATGTCCGCGCAGCTACTGCTAAGATGCTCTCCCCAATTCAAGGTGTAATAGATGACGCCAACATGCATCTAATTTGGCGAGGTTTTATCTCCGGGATCTCTGAAGCGATATCCGAAAGCTACCTACCTTCCCGGAGGGGCCAAGCTCCGTGTATCGCATTCCGTCACCCGCCGAGCGGCAATGCGTTTCAAACGTGACGCGCAACAAAGTCCATCACAACAACACCAAAAGGCATATACGCAACGGAAACCATGGGCGCCATCACCTCGAAGATCTGGGCCACAGGCTCACCTGACCTGAAGCTCGACAGCACGGTCAAGCTGGCCAACGGCGTCGCCATGCCCCTCCTGGGCTTCGGCGTCTGGCAGGTCGACCCCGCCGTGTGCACCTCCGTCGTCGAGACGGCGCTGGCAGCCGGCTACCGGCACGTGGACAGCGCGCAGGCGTACCGCAACGAGGCCGAGGCCGGCGCCGCGCTGCGGTCGTCGGGCGCCGTCAAGCGCAGGGACGTCTTCTTCACGACCAAGATCCCGCGGGACTTAGGCAGCGTCGATGCCAACTACGCGAGTCTGGTGGAGAGTGTTAACAAGATCAACGGCGACAGGCCGGATGCCGATGCTTATGTGGACCTGTTCCTCATTCATACCCCGCGCATGGGTGCTGAGGGGATCAAGAATGTGTGGTTGGCGCTGGAGAAGCTGCTCAAGGAGGGCAAGACCCGGAGTATCGGGGTGAGCAACTTCAATGGAGAGCATATACAAGGCATGAAAGAGTATGCCACAGTCTGGCCTCCGCATGTGAACCAGATCCAGGTAAGAATTGTATCCGTATATACGCGGGCCTTTGGGTTGAGCCGAACTAACCTAAAATAAATGTAGCTCAATCCATGGGTACAAGAAAAAGAGATTGTCAAGTACTGCGAGGACAACGGAATCGTGCTTCAGGCTTACAGCCCGCTGGCTACCGGGAGGAAACTTGATGATCCCACTGTTGGTAACATTGCGAAAAAATACACCAAGTCGCCGGCCCAGGTCCTGATTCGATATGCGCTCCAAAAGGGTTGGGTGCCTCTGCCAAAGAGCGTCCACAAGGAGAGGATCGTCGAGAATACGCGCTTATACGACTTTGAACTCACCGCAGAGGACATAGCTACTCTGGACGGTTTGGAAGGATAGTAGAACGAGAAATGTCCAACCCGGTGTGCCTTACCATCAAAGACATCCGCAGATTCATATCAACTAGTAACTACAATATAATTGTCCTCAATTTGAAGTGAAACATATGTGAAACGTGAGGTCCAATTGAATGACCGTAATTATCAAAATTGGACTCCGGTTAATGGAGCAACACGTAAACAATGCTGCCCGAGGAACTCGTAGGCCCTCGGGAGACCTCTAGCCGCGAAACGCCCCGGTCCTGTCAGCGATGGCTGGAACCGAGATATTCATAGACTCGTGAAGCCAACAAATGTGTTACTGCTTAATCCACTGTGAGAATTCGAACTGCTGTATTTTTTATGCCCACTAGACTTTACACAAACATTGACAGAAGTATATATCCTAATTAGCAAGTCCCTGCCCAACTTGATTGAGCTTGTACGCAGCCTGTCCTTTACCTGAGTCCGCCTGAGGTCATGAAAGTTACTTAATGAAAGCTGCAAACGTCCTCTGTCATACAGTCCACGACTGGTCTTGGCTTTAATATCCTACAGTTGACAGAAGGTGTTGTCCCATGTGACTTCATAGAGGTAGAAGGTTCACCCATGTCTTGTCCCCCTGCGTTTCTCGCTCTCCGTAGCACAGCAGACTATTGACAGGACAAGGTCCATCAAGTATAATTTGCAACAGCCTTTGAGCGCGCAAACGGTAATGTGAATCCCGGCAAGGCTTGCGCGAGCTGCTGAGAGGTCCAATTGTAGGAGAGGAAGAGTCGGGTGCATGTACTTGGATCGGATTGATTGTAAATCTTTGAGCAGATTGGCAAATATCTCTGCCACATATCTGCATTCAGCGCTGCGCCGAAGACGAGGATGACCCCCCCTGACTTCGCTTCAACCTCGCGGACGACGGTGGTCGGGAAAACAATAATCACCTTGCAGGGGTCGAACACGTCCAACTTGGCATTGGGATAGGCGCGGCTCCTGAGGTGTTGTTCCAGACAGCTTGCGTGATCCCGGTTCGGGAAGCGAAACCGTAAAAGGTCCCTACCCGTTGAAAAACAGCAAGCTGAAGGGTCGATATCGTTGATTCTTGGGCAGCAGTGGCCATGTTTGCTGCAATTGGGAGATAGCAATGGAGTTCAAGCAAGTGGCAGGAGCCACTCGGGAGATGTAGATTATTAGGTTTAGATATCAAAGCGTATCTGCTAGAACCGGATTTCAGTGGGGGTTTGGTTGCTTAAGTATCTGTTGAATGTGGCGTGGCTTACCTTTTGTGGCCGGCAGAATGGCTCCAGTCCGCACGTGGCTTACTCACTTTACATGCCCTTTTTATACACGTGCAGCCCGGCCCTTTAGCCGCCTGTGCATCGATAATTAGGCTGCAAGATTAGCACTTATCTGAGGCTCTTGGCGGCGGGTAATCAGTTACCTGTACTCTTATGTTACCTCCTTAAAAAAAGGCCAATAACAGCTTAAATTTGCTGCTATTCTTTAAGCTTTTATTTATAAATAAATTTAAAAAAAAACTTATATTTTTATTTTAAGCTTTAACTTTTATTTTTAGCTATAAATAGTATTTTCTATTTTTAATTAATAGTATTAAATTGGTATTTTTTTATTAACTAATTATATTAAGTTTAAAGGGGAAAAGGGCGGTTAAATATTATTTATAAAAGTGGTAAAATTTAAGTTTTAAAAATATTTAAATATTTATTTTTCCCCGTTTTAAATTTTCTTTTTATTTTTTTATTTTTCTATTCTATTTTTTAATAAATCTTTTACTATTATTTATTAAATTATATTTTAAATTTTTATATTATTTATTATTAAGTTATATAAACTTTAAAAAGAATTATAAAAATAAGATTATTTTTAATTTATTAAAATTTTATAAATTAAAATTTATAAATAAAAATAAACAAATATAAAATAAAAAAAGCTACTATAGCTAAACTTAAAGCTAAAAATAAGCTTAAGCTTAATTTTAAAATAAAACTTAAATTTAAACTTAATATATTACTTAATATATTTAAATTTAATACATTTTAGCTTAGTAGCTTAGCTATTTTAATTTTTTAACAAAATATAAATATTGTTTTTATTTTTTTAAAAACTTTTATATTAAAACTATATATGAAATTAGCTTAAAATAACATTTATTATTTTAATTAAAATATATATAAAAATTAAAGCTATTTTTTAATTTATAAAATTGTAAAAAAAAAAAAAATCTTTTTTTATTATAATAATTTAAAGGGTTTAGTAAATTGCAGCTTGTTTTTTATAAAGGTTACATTTTATTTAAAAATAAAATTGTAATTAATAAAAACTTTATTAAAAAGATTTAAAAGGAAATTACTTTTTTTGTTTTATTTAAAATTAAAAAATTAAGTTCTAAAGTTTTTATTAAAATAAAAGAATTAAATGTATTTATAAATATAATTAATATTTACATAAATAAAATAAAAGAACTTTTAAATAATGTTAGTATTAAATAATATAAATTTTTTAAGTTAGCTTAATTTTAATAAATAATAATTAATTATAGCGTAATTAATAAAAGAATTAGAAAAGTTAATATTAAATAATATTAAAGTTACTTTAAACTTTTAATAAAGTAAGTTAATATTATTTAATATTAACTTTTATTAGCTTATTCTAATTTTACTTTTATAAATACATTAAATAAAAACTTTTATAATTTTTATTATAAATAAAATTTATATTATTTAATATTAACTTTTTTATTAAACTATTTTAATTAGTAATATATTAGCAAAGTTTAATACGCAAAGCTTAAAAGAATATATTAATTTATAATATAGCTATTATTATAAACCAACACGATGGCACCCCAGGGACCCGTTTAAGGACCTAAGCAATCAGGAAATAAAAGCCACGACGCAACCCCATAGAGCCTTAACGGCGAAGTCAGCAAAGCACGCCAAAACCGGAGTTAAAGTCAAGCTTGCAAAACTTATCTTTAAGGAATATAAGCCGGCTTAATCAAAGAACTATTAAGCTATATACCAGAATTGCAAGCTCGCCTTATAAGCTAACAAATTACTTAAAAAGTTAAAATATATAAAAATATAATTATGATTATAATAAATAATATTTATAACATAAACTTTTTAGTAATTAACTTAAATATTTACTTCTAAATAGCTTTTATTAGTTGTAATTATTATTTAAATATATGTTGCTTAATTAATCGCTTTATTTTATATTTTAAATATAAACCCTTTATTTACTTAGTTTAAAAAACTTTAAAATTAATAATTATTATATTTTAGTTGCTTTTATTTATATATTATAATGCAAACTTTAAATAATATTATATATAATATTTTTATAATATTTAACTTTATTTAAATTTAATTTATAAAAATAATTAAAAGAATTAAAAAACTTAAAAACTAGATTTAAAATTAAAATGACAAAGCTAATAAGCTTAAATACCTTTAAACTAAAGTTTAAACTTTATATAGCACAACTAATATTATTAATATACTTATAAGCACTAAAAAAACATTAAGCTTAATAACTTAACCTTATATAATAAAACACTTAAATAGCTATAAGCTTACTTTATACAAGTTAAGGTTTATTAACATTTTAATTAATTTAATAATTAGCTAAATAAAAAAAAGATTATATATATAGCTTTATTCTTTTTAAAAAAGCTATTATATAATTTAAACTATACTTTATTAATAATATTAATATTAAAGCCTTTAAAGATTATAAATAAAAAACTTAAAAAATATTTAGCAAATATAAAAATTATAAAAAT
>LJJS01001785.1:0-13185 GCA_001447215.1 Diaporthe aspalathi
AAATCGGACACTATCTGATATCGGACACCATCTGGTAAACCACGTTATTCTATTATTTAAGTTTATATAAATACTTTTTAACCAGCTACATAAACATAACATAGGTAAAGCATGGAGTGATGTACCCTCCATTCATTAACAATTTGATATCCGATCAACATCTCGCAGACCATTTACAAACATCAGTGGTTGGAGCGTCAAGCCAGACGACCATAGTCTCGCACCACGGTCCATGCAGATCCGGATTGTGACGAGATCATACTATGTGGAGGCCATGTCAAAAACAGAGCCTCAATTGATGTCTCCGCCGTCACAGTTCGAAGCAGTCTCTGCCACATGTGCATTAGCCGCCTACCAGAAGCCTCGTCCAACCAAACCCAACTGGCCGCCTAATGAATCGCAGTCCGTCGCAGTAGCCAGATCCTCCCACAGCTTCATACTTTCCTTGTGAGACTCCATGGCCTCAAGAACTATACCGTATGCATCCTTGCCCACAACCAGCCTCTTCGGCAGTTCCCTCCCCTGACACGACCCTGAAGCGGTCAGGGCATCCACGACTAGCTTCGCGAACTTGATTGGGTCTCCAGGCTGATTGAGGCTATACGAATCAAACGCAGCCAGCGTGTCTTTGATCGCGCCATCCGTGAGATCCTCAATGGTCCGGCTCGAGCGCAGTTGGTGCCCCGGCACCAGGAAGTTGGTCCGCGTGTATCCAGGCTCCACAGCCGTCACTTTAATTCCTAGGTGCGCCACCTCCTCGCGCAACGATTCGGCCAGGATCGACGCGCACGCCTTGGTCGCGCAGTACAGCCCTGCGCCTGGCGTCCCCCGCCAGCCGCCGATGCTGCCAAGGTTGGCGACGACGCCGGAGCGGGCGGCGCGCATGACGGGCAGCACGGCTCGGATCATGCTGAGCTGGCCGAAAACGTTTGTGTCGAAGATGGCCCGGGCCTCGTCCCGGCTGGCTTCCTCGACGCCGCCGGCGAGGATGTAGCCTGCATTGTTGACGAGGATGTCGATGCGGCCCCCTGGTGTCTTGGAGGTGATGCCTTGTACAGCTGCCGCGAGGTTATCGTCGCTGTCTGTCACGTCTATGCGCTCTGTGATGGCCCCGCGCGTAGCGAGGTCGGCGAGATTGGACGGGTTGCGGGCTGTGGCGACGACGACATCTCCTCTCTCGAGAGCTGCTAGTGCTATTTCCCTCCCGAGGCCTGACGTACAGCCTGTGATGATCCAGACTTTCCTGTCATCCATAATGATTTGTGAAATACGTGTTATTATGCACCGGTCTTGGACTCGAAATACAGGAAAGATGGCTTGATGAAGAATCTCACCAGATATAGGAGATCGAACATAGACGATGGCACGCAATCAGTTGAGACAGTTTGCGTTGCGAGCTTTATAATTTATGTGTTGAGTCTCCATTGCGGCGATTGTCTTAATCGCCGATGAGCCGAATTATGGTGTCTGCCATATCGGCGATAATTGCTGCACGACTTCACATGCCCTACGTACCCAAATAATTGGCAGACCGGTTAAGCCAAGGTCAAGTAATCTAGGCCATTCCTCTAATGATTCCAATTTGAAAATGTCCTCGATAGTGCTTTAAACCACTTCTACTGGCTTGTGGGCCAGGCTCATGCGGGCGACAATAGGCCAAGGGGTGGTGAGCTTTGCAGGAACTTTGAAGTACTAGTTTACCTACCATACTTGGCTGATCATTTTAACATCTTTGGGTGGAAAGCTTGCAGTAGCAGCGCTCGAGTTGGATCAAGCTATGTGTGAGTCGTCTTTCGAGGCTGTCCTACTAAGTAAGGTCTCCCGATACTAGGGACAGAATGCAGACAGCCCCGGCCTGCCATCGCCGAAGTTTGACCGCAGAACAAAGCCGGGGAAGAAAAATTCGTCGCTCGCGTGGGACGGCTTGAGATGAGCCACAGTAGTGTCGATGAGGGATCACATGTGGCACCGCCCGTCAGCACCAGTCTTATGGCGGACCATTGGCTCAGTCTGTCGATCCACCAGCTGAAAAGATGTCAGCTTCTGCTCACGTCGCACTTGGCGCAGAGGCGAGCCCGCATGGGTGCGCGGCGAGCACGAATAAATTGGCATGTAAGCACGCACGCACGCACGAGTAAAAACATCAGCAAGTCCTATTGCCGCTCGCAGCCATCCAAAGAGCTCACACCGCTGAGAAACAGAGTCCAGCTCATAGCACACAAGGCCAGGGACTCGCTGGCCATGCCTCAACATGGAGAACCGAATCGTCACCGCTCAAGACTTCCGCGCCTGCTCCGCCCCGGGCGTCACCACGAAGAGGACGACGGCATGGGCCTCGCAGTGTGATTGGGAGCGCCACAAGGAGCGCATCGTCAACCTGTACAAGTTCCAGGATTACACGCTACGCAGCGTGATGCACATCATGCAGCATGAGCAAGGCTTTGTCGCAACGTAAGTGAGCCCAACCAGCGAGCCACACAGCCAGCCAGCACCTTGCCGCACCGTTCCTCGTCAGCCCCCGTATACTGACGAACAATGAACGGAACGGCGCAGGCCCAAGATGTACAAGTACCACCTGCGCAAATGGGGCATCCAGAAGAACCTCCGAGCGAAGCAGGCCCGGGAGCTGCTGCAGCAGACCAGGCAGGGTGACCGGCCGGCGTCCGAGTACTGCATTGGCGGTATCCGGGTGGACCAGGACCGGCTGCGCAACCTGCTCAAGCGGGCATCCAAGTCGCAGTGCGGCGCAGCGGGGTCACCAGCAGGGACGCCGGAGGTACAGGCGGCGACAGCGGCACTCCCCGGAAACGAGAGCAGCACCGCCGCGTCGTCGCCCTCCCCGCTGCCGACGGCCCGCCTGAGACCTCCCCACCCCCAGCCGCAGCTGGAGCACATGCTGCACGCGCTCCGGGCGTACGTGAGCGGGAGCTTCGGCGCGGGCCGGTGGACGCGGTCCCACGTGCCCTGGCAGGACGAGCTGATGCTGGCGGCGCACAACTGCGCGTGGTCGACGGGGAGGCTGATGAACTCCGGGCACGTCGCGCCGGCCTTCCGGCTGCTGGGTATCTGCATGGACTCGTGCCGGCACCTGCTCACGTCGGACACGCCGTACTTCCCCGTGGCCATCTACGTCGTGCTGTTCGAGTTCTCCAAGCGGCACGGCACGCTGACCCGGGCGGTGCTGGAGTTCCTGCGGGACCTCGCCCTCGTCGTGCACGGCTCCCGCCGGCACCCCATCTACCTCGTGTTCGAGGCCATGCGCCACATGACGTCGGAGCAGCTGTCCCAGTGCGCGTGGGCCGTGGCGCAGTCCTACCACCACGCCCTCCTCGGCGAGCTGGGCCACGACTCGCCCTCGGCGGCGCATGTGACGGCCCTGAGCGGGCGGGCCACCAGCTGGGTGGCCGCGTACGGCCCGGCCGAGGACCTCAACCTCGAGATAGCCCTATGGGAGAACCTCGAGCGCGTGTCGAGCGGCGGCACGACGAGCTTCGAGGCCATGGAGGCGAAGCTGCGCCTTGCCAACTTCATGTTGGACAGGAACCGGTACGGCGAGGCCAGGGACCTGGCGGAACAGGTGCGCTCGCTGGCGGAGGGCAGCGGCCCGGACGCGCAGGACGCCTACCTGCTGGACGAATGCTATCGCATCCTCTTCTGGATTACGAGGCGCGAGGGGACGCCAGAGGAGATCGACAGCGCCGCCAAGAGGTGGGTGGACATGTGCACGACGAGACTGGGCCGGTGGCACGAGCTGACTGTCGACGCGCTGGGCGAGGTCACCAAGTATTATGGTCACTGTGGGAACATCGAGGAGGCAAAGAGGCTAAGTCTAGAGCATCAGTCCGCAGTGAATGGGATGTGCGAGTGCCTGGAGCGCCTTGGGTTGGGTTATGAGGGTGTAACCCCCCAGAGGAGGACAATGTTGTACGGGCGTACGTCACAGGAGGCAGGTGTTTGCTAGAGAATATCTACCAGAGAGGGATGAACAGCATGGTTGATATGTGTCAGGGCCATGTGCTAGTTATAGTTAAGGTTGGTCTGGGAGATTCTGTATCTCCTGGGCTGGAATACCTGGTTACCTAGGTACCAAAGAAATTCTTGAATCGCCTCTACATTTATATGAGTTCACTGGCCACAGAAAAAGAGAACCGGAGAGGCAGTTTCCCAATGAAGTTGGTTCTTGTCTAAAGACTTACATATATCCGAATCCCTATAAATGTAACACTGAAGCGATTGTACTGCTTGAGGAAGACTATCCAGCACTGCAGCACTGGAGCGAACGAGTCAACTCATGTCGCTTACCCACGATACAGGACCGTTTCCCTCAATAATTCTCAAAGAAGAGAAGATCTGTATTTGTGCACAGGAATAAGCTGAATGTCCTATTCACCTGATTTTGGTCCCCTGAGTTGCTCTCTAACCCAGGAAACCTTGCGCACTCCTTAATTGTGGCCCATGGGCACAAACGCCCGTAGACGATGTACTGTGGCGCTGTTGCTCTCGGCGAGACAAGCTGCCCGACCTTTGCTTTCTCAGAGGCCTTTGATCAATAAAATAGACCCGGTGGAATCCCAAATCCGAACGATGGTGAACCCAGTCAAGGCATATGGGGGCTCACGTGAGGACCACCACAGGTAGGGCATTGTCTCGTAACTGTGCAGTCTGTCACACTGCGTATTCCCTGGGTCGCCCCTCGGCTGGGTCGCCCTCGCATTGCCTCGCATTGACAGCCGTTGGTTGCATGTCCCTTGCAAGGCGGTCCTTCAGTGCCCTTCTCGCTACGAGGGGTGGGGTGGGCGTACGTGAGACGCCCGCGCCCTTTGCTGATGCGGGTCTTGGCCATGCTTTGCAAGCCCAGGCTGTGGCAATAACAAAAACCGTTGGCTACCTACCGCATTTCCTTATTTCCCGAGACACTCCGCGGGTTTGTGAAACAGGTCTCGGTGTGTTTAAGCCCAAGAAAAAAAAAAGAGAGAAAAAAAGGAAAAAGCAAACATGAAGTACGCATGCGGATTGCCCGGTGCGAGGACTAAATTGAAAAAAAAAAAAATTACCAGAGAAAAAAGAAGACAAAAAGGCCATCCTCCCATAGGATTTCCACTTGCCTGCCTGCCTGCCTGCTCGCAAATTGATACCTCCCGGATCCAGGGCCGAGTCTATTTCGGGCTGGCGGGGTGCCTCGTCTTTTATTCGGGCTTCTCCTTTCGGGTCATGAATAAGAGATGGCCGAGCATGCCCGCGAGGGACAGAACTATCAGCGTCTCAATCTCCTGCCTCGTCTCTGGTCGCCGCTGTACTCCGGAACCCATGCACTCCCACACAGACTACAAGGCGAGTCACCGAGTCGACCGCCGAGAGACAGATTTGGTGCACACTTTAGATTTTTTTTTTCATCTGCAGACGGCAGCACACGTAATAAGCGTGATTCCAATACAACGAAAACCAAGCTTGCCTTTATCTGACACGCTGAACTCTGACAGCTTACCTCCCGAATGCTCCGGGTCCCCAGCCCTGCGCCCCGGCCCAGAAACGAGACGCGAATCCTCCCCAGCAGGGCCCATACAGGACCACTCGCCCCGGTATCAAACCAGCACGTGCGTACATGCGCATGGACAGACTCTCCAATCCCGATGCCAAAGAACGCTTGCCACATACTGTACAGTGAAAACACCACGGGGTAGCGCCACGTAAAATATACAAGGGAAAGAAAAAGAAAAGGAAAGGAAAGCCTTGTGCATTGCAGGGCACTCAATGACTAGCCCCGGCTGGCAGTGTCAGGTTTGGCGTAGCGCGCCGTCCGCGGCCAGTAGTCGATCTTCTTCTGGCCCAAAGCGCCGCCCCCGTAACGCTTGGCCTGGTCGGCGCGAACCGCGTCGGATACCAGCAGGGGCTCTTGAATGGGCAGAAGCTCCGCTTGCGAGGAGTACGGCCGGTACTCGGTAGTGTCGGAAGGCGGCTCCTTCTTGGGCATCTCCTTGCGCCGCTCAGCACATATTTTATTGAGCTCCTTCATGTCGGATGTGATTTGGGCCTTGATGAATGCCAGGTTCGCCGAGGTGTCTTCCTTCCTGAGGGTCTGCATGACTGGTATGCGCGGGATATATTGGATGTCGTCGAGTTTCGGTGGATTGTCTGGGGTGATGGACTCGTCGAGAAGCGCCTCGTTGCCCTTAGCGAGAAGTTGTTGGATGTCGATGGACTGTCCTGGTGGGATGGGCGTGTGGTGAGACGGTGTTATGCATGGCATGTCGACTTCCTTGCGTAAAACGTGATCTATGTCGACGGCGCTGAAGAAGGCGCATGATTGAGGAAGGTCGTCGATGCCGACCTGCTGGGCGAACATGCAGCGTGTCCAGAGGTTGGCAACCTGCAGCGCCATGGCGGCCCGGTACTTGTCCTCGTTCTTGACCAGGTAGCGGATCTCGTCGTGGACCGAGATCGCGAGACGCGCATCGATATTAAAGCGCCGGGTCAAATAGTCCATGGACACGATCAAGAGATGAAGGTAGTCAACGCCTGAGCTTTGGATGGCCCAATTAATGCGGCTGGTCAAAAACCCGCCCTTTTTGACGTAACTACTCATCAGTGCCTGCGTGATCCCGGCGCCGAGTACAGGTGTGAGCGGGTGACGCTGCTCAGCAAATTCCTCGAGTTTGTTGAAAACGAAAGACTCGGTGCCACCTCGCCAGAATTTACCCTTGTAGAGGTCCCTCTTTTCCGACTGTACACCTTTTGTGGCAGTGTACAGCTTCGTTGCGATGGTGTAGGTCTCGCGCTCAGAGAGAGTGGGATTGAATTGGCGAAGCAACTGAGCAGCGAATTTTAGGCCGGCGCCATAGATCCGCCCGTAGTTGAAGATTTTTGCCTGGTTCCTCGAGATGCCTAGAATCGAAGCCGTCCGGGAATGAAGGTCGGTCCCGGCAGTCTTCGAACCCTCCAGCGTCATAAAACCGACGGCGTTACCGCCGTGGAGCTGGAACACGGCGTCGCCGAGCAGGCTGGCGATCCAAAGCTCCTCGGAGTCAACGTCTGCGCCCACGAAGCTGTAGCCTGGAGGCGCCTTGACCATTGCCTTCAGCTCTGAGCCCACCCTGGTCTTCTTGGCATTGCTCGCTGTCAGCCAGGTGTTCTCGACAGCTCTCCTCGTGACGGTGCCCATCGGAATCACCTGCGGGAGGATGTAGCCTTGTGTAGAGTCTCCAGCCTCCTGGCCTTTGGCCACGCATAGTTCCTTTTCATAAACCACGAGCTGGGAGGTGATCCTGTCGCGGGCGCTTATCCAGTATGAGCACGCCGCGTTCATCTCCAGCGCCTCTTTTGCATAATCATATTCAGAAGTCAAGATCCCATTTTCGAAATAGCCGAGATAACTCTTCGCCATCGGGTTGGCGCATCGAGCCGTAGGGCCATCTTTGTGTGGCACCTTGAAATAAGCTCCGTCGATGTCATCTCGCAGCAATGGAGCCGTCTTCTCGCCCGACATGGCGCATAGCTTCATCGACTTCCTCTCGTACTCTTCTCTTAGGTGCCGAGGGACACGGAAGGTCCACCCGTGTTCGTCGGACCAGACCAGCGGATGTCCTTCCCAGGATAGCCGGAGTAGCAGAGGTGCTATTCTCGTCCGCACTGAGATGTTCATGGGCTCATCCTGTTTCGGGAACAAATCCTTGTACCACTTCGGCATGCCAGGCATCTTTTGATTCTTAGCAGGGCGATCTGATTCGCCCTTCTTCTTAGCCTTGACCCACCTGATCTCCTGCCCTGACCAATCCAGCTGCCTCAGCCAAGGGTCGGTGCTCCATTTTTGCTCGTCGTCTTTGACTTCTAGAGCCTTTTGGGCCAGGGATACGAGGCGCCCCTGGACGCCTGCTGACAAGTTTTGGTACGTTGCCTCTGCGGTTTGAATGTAGGACTTCCAAGATTCGTCAACCGGCAGGATGACAGAGGACAAATGCCGCAACGCGGCAAAGCTGACGGGATGAGGGCATGTGGTGACAAAGTTGGTGAAAACGATTGTGAAGACGCGATGCGTAATGGCGACGTCTGCCGCGCAGTAGTTGAGGAGGTCGTCTAGTTTGTCCAACACATTCTGCCTATCCAGGCCGCTAAAGTCGTCCCGTGCGGACTTGTCCATGGAGACACTGAGGTGAAACTTGGCCACGTCCCGCAGGGAGTTGATAGAGCTCCTCCCCACCCAGAGCTCCTCTTCTTCCATCAAAGTATCCGGGCTGAATCTCCCCTCGGATCGAGCAACGCGCTCTGCCTCACGGTTCTTTTGAGCCCTCATCCAGGTAGGCCGTTGTTGCGAGCACATGCCATTCACTGCTACATGCAACGACATGGTGTCCAGGAAGCAGTTCTTTGTCTGCTTGATGTCGTATTCCTCGAGCACCCTGGCCCTGTCGTAGCCGACGTTGTGACCAACAACTATTCGTTCCTTGGTAGGATCCCCCAGCGGCACAAGTTGAGTCTTGATATCGGTCTCACCGAGCAGCCACGGCGAGAGCCACACATACCAGGCGGTTGGGCTGGCAGCGCAGGCCATGACAGCAAAGGGGTTCTCCTTCCACATGACCTCGACGTCAAATGACAGCATAGTCTCGTCTGGTGCTGGCACCGCCTCCGCTACCTCCGGTCCAATCCCGTCTTTGTGGTAGTATTTGGTCCATCCGCTCTGGCGTACCCAGTCCCTCGGCTGCTGGGGTGTAGTTGAATTTG
This sequence comes from Diaporthe aspalathi, assembly GCA_001447215.1. Classification (NCBI taxonomy): domain Eukaryota; kingdom Fungi; phylum Ascomycota; class Sordariomycetes; order Diaporthales; family Diaporthaceae; genus Diaporthe; species Diaporthe aspalathi. The sequence continues at coordinate 8,719 of LJJS01001785.1, forward strand.
CGAACTCTTTGGCGTATGACAGGTAGGGCTCGGCGGCATCGGTGCCGAGCCTGAAGAAATGTTCATCCAGCGTCTCCGTTTCCGGGGCTTGTAACGCAGGGAGGTTGAATGCGATAGGATCGGTCGGGTCGGTGGTCTTGCCCAGGAGCTCATGACGACTCAGGTGATCCCGGGAGAGCTCGACGAGGGACTCTGGGGGAGGGTCGGACTCCCGGGGGAAGACTTGTGAATAGAGGTACTCGCTCAACTGCTGGACCCCTATTGCGTTGTGGCGGGCGGTGGAGGTGACTAAGGTCCGCACCAGGTCAGTCCGCTGGAAATACTGGCATGCGCGGCGGCGGCGGGGAGGTTGGGTGCCTCACTGGCGAGCGTGCTATCATGCGTCTGACCGATGACCTCTGTCGTGGCGGCGGGGAGGTTGGGTGCCTTACTGGCGAGCGTGCTATCATGCGTCTGACCGTTGACCTCTGTCGTGGCGGAGGCAGACTGCCAGCGTAGCTGTGCTGGCCATTTCCGATGCGACCGGTGCCTCGCAAGCCAGACGAAGCTCGCAGTGGCACGGGCACTCCGGATGGGTCTCGTTAAAGAGCTGATCATTCTATCGCATCTAGTCTCACATTTGTCCGATACGCTGTCGCCTGTGCCGATGATTGGTATCCACTGGCAGGACGGACGAAGTGTTGGATGTTGTTGCAGAGGGGCGAGCGCTGACTTGAATCCGTTGAAAGGGTCCCCTGGATCATAGATTGGACGGTCGCGCTAAGGACGGTATCATGGCTAGGCGCAGTCCCTGATGGCGCGGTCTTCTCACTCCATGGTTCTGGAGCGACGTGGGCGGGACTGGCGGTTCGAGATGGAGGAGCGTGCTTCTGTCTGGCCGGGGGCGTGTTGGGAATATGAGTCTCGCTTTTTGGAGTATTACCTCTTTTCGTGGAGGCCTGTGCAGCATGTGCGAGGGCGAGGGCGAGGGCGAGGGCGAGGGCGTGGTGTGGTTGGTTGGTGGTGGCAGAGAAAAAAAAAAAAGGAAAAGTTGCGACGGGCTGCTCCATTCAGAGCTCCCCACCCCGAGAATCCTCCCAAAAAAGTGACCCTGCAGACCGGGGTTCGTGCTTGAGATGGGATTTGGCCCCTGTCGTTGCGTCAGCAATCAAAATCGAATCCCCTTGCCCACCACCAGAGTCAACGGGTCAATGACCGACCATTCCCCAGCCGGCAGGCTTGACCAGTGTATTGGTGGCCCGTCGTTGCGTGGTAAAAGGCCACAATGATTAGACGAGACCAGATGGTACTGTAGAAATGTATAGCGGATGTTGTGTTTGACTTGTCTGCATCAGCAACCAGGAATGGTGGGAACATGCGATTGAAGGGCGGCGGCGGCAGCAGGTGCCACCGCGGGATATTTCTGTGTGTTCAATATCTGTGTACGTTCAGGCCAGTCCATAGTGTAGCGAGCGCACTGAATAATCCGTCACCGAAATGCTAAGGCAGTGTGGACGGCTCATGGGCATGAGTCTTTTCTCTATGGCCCTCTGCGAGAGTCGGGTCCTGCAGCTCAACAGCTCACAAGTGTGACCACTTGTATGTGAACCGCCGTAGTAGACAGACAGCATGCATACCTACATAGGTACTTTGCCCATTTGATCCCCAACCTGTTGGAGGCCCGCCCGGCCCCCTCTCGGCCTTTGTGCCAGGGTCGTGGCAGCCGTAGCGCTGTGCCGCAGCTGCGCAATTGCGGTCTACCTCTCTCTCTACAGCATCTTGGGAAGTATTAATATGGGCAGCTCCAGCTGTGTCGCTGTGTCGAGTTGCACCATTTCTCCTGTCCGCGTCCTGCCCTTTCCATCCGCTCGTTGCACTCCTGGCCCTTGTTCATTATTGGCCTGACCACACCCTACAACATTGAAACCATGCTGTGCCCACCTTTGTTGTGCTGCCGAGTTGCTTGTTATCCCGCCGTATTATTATCTCTTGTTCGGGCCTCCGTGTCAGAGGCCACAACCAACCCCGGCTGTGGCGGTGAGAAGCTAATTAATTGATCACTTTCTGTCTAATCCTAGTCAGCCTTTCTCCTGAGTTCTGGGTCCTGCCCTGTGTTCTGGGTTTGCCAGCCTGAGTTCATCAGAATTGTCACCGTCCAAACAAGCACCAGACGCTGGCTCACCGTTGCCGCCGCCGTCGAGAGTTCCTCGCAGGAAACGAACCTGGATCTCTATTTGCCTGCTCTCCTGTGACGGTCCATTCTGAGATGTGCGATGCTCAATACTCCTCCGGCCCGGACTGTACTTTTCCCCGAGCACCAAAAGGCCACAGCAACATCGACGTCGACGTTGCCCCCGTGATATCACCAAGGGCATCCCTGGTGTCGGCCCTGTCAGGCGCTCTCTAGCCGGGTGAAGCGGCGTGGGTTGGGAGGAACAACGGTTCACGACCACGACCAACTGGTCTCCGTTCTTGGTCTCGGACGAAATGGACGCTTGGGTTTCTGGTTAGGACCTTTTTTTCCTGCCCGTCGTCGTCCCTCTCCGGCTTAAGTCCGTCCAATTTGTTCAATTGTTTCATTCAGCCCGGCCCAACGTCCAGCACTTCGCGCCGCATCCAATTTCCTCCCTTCAGCTGCCTTGGTCAACACCTCTCGCTGCCTTCTTGTCCCCATCCTCTGCCTAACATTATTAAAAGCACCATACGTTTGATCGCCTCCTGACCGTCTCCTTCCCTCGGATTTTAGGAACTTGGCCCGACCAGCAGTCGCCACAGGCACAGCAACAGCAACCACTCCCACTCCCACTCCCACTCCCACTCCCATTCCCACCACGTCCCGCCCTGCAGCCCAACAACCGTCATCCCTCGACGCCCTCACTGGCGCCCTTCTTACCGTCCCTGTTCGACTCTTTCACCCCCTCCTTCCACTCGTCCTTGGGCCACCCTGGACCCAGACCCGGACCCAGACCTCGACCTGGCCCTGCAACTGCAACCGCAACTGCAACTGCGGCCGCACGCTCACACGCCCACTCGCACTCGCACTCGCACTCGCACTCGCACTCACCCTCACCCTCGCATGCGCTTGCCTCTGTCTTCGGTTCTCAGTCGCCGTTTACAGCCCAGGCGTCCTCGACTTCATCCCAACTAGCCCGCCGCCGACGCCGTGACGCCCCATCTCTGGCCTTGTCACGGCATTCCAGCACGGGCCCCTATCGCCCAACCCGCCATACCGACCACAATCAGACTAGAACCGCAACAATAACAACCAATAGCTCATCGGCGACCGCTCGCCAGAACTCTAGTCGACAACCAAGCTACCTTTCGCCCTGCCACCCCGCCACCAACACCGCCCCCCAATCCCTTCACGACACTCTAGCCACGCCACTCCGCGGCTCTTTCGACACCGACTCTCGGCAGGCCAGCCTGCACGAATCGAACAACGACGATTTTCTCGACCCTCTCGCCACCGCTGACGCTGACTTCTCTTCGCCTTCCCTGCCACCCTACAGCCCACGAAGTCCACCACGACACCGATCTCGCCACGACCAGTTCCCCAATCACTCGACCCATCTCTTGCAGCCTGGTGTTTCTGCCCCACCAGCCCGCCGACTGCCCCAACCCGACACTGGACTGCTCAAGGTGGAGGACCAGGGAGACGGTGATTACGACTTGCACGACGAGACCCCAATCGATTCGCTGCACTGCGAGATGCCTGCCACCAGGAAGCGCAGCCGCGCGGTAGCCGCCTCCTCGCCCGACGACCAGCAGGTCGGCCCGTCTGCGCCCAAGCGGCCCCGTACGGCTGTTGCCCAAAGGGCCGCTACCCCTGGTCGCTCGAGGGCCACCCCGCGGCCTGCCTCCTCCAGGAAGTACACGCCTGTGCAAAAGGCCGTCACAATCGAGGACGACGACAACGACAGCATCTTCGGCGGGGACGGTGACTCGGGTGGCGTGGAGCTCTACGACCTGACAAAGTCCGAGGATGGCGTGCCTCAGGATCTCTTCCAGCCGGTTAAGGACAGCAGCATCAAACTCTCGACGTTCGAGTGCGTCATCTGCATGGACTCCGCCACCAACCTCACAGTAACATGTTGTGGTATGTACCTCTGAGCTTGTCGCGGAAGCACTGCCTGTCTGTCCTCTTTCTCCTACTAAGCCATAATCCCAGGTCACATGTTCTGTGCTCAGTGCCTCCACCAGGCAATGCATACCGAACTCACGAAAAAGGTCTGCCCCATGTGTAGGCAGCGTCTGGACAAGCCGACCCCCAAGTCTAAGCCGCCGGCCAAGGCCTTCTTCCATCTGGAGTTGAAGCTCAGACCCTCCAAGAAGAATGGCAAACAGCCTGCTCGGCGATGAGTAACCGATGACAATGAATCATTGAAGTTGTCCGGGAGAGAGGACAAGGCTGGGAAAACAACCAGGGGCTTCGACTTGGCAAGGATTGGTTACATGATCAGGTGGCGGCAACGTTCGGAGCGGTGAAGG
>LJJS01001785.1:13215-55965 GCA_001447215.1 Diaporthe aspalathi
GGGGGAAGCGGGCGAACAAAGACAAGAGCATGTGTGAGGGAGACGGACGGCATGCTTTTCCCCCGAAGAAGAGTCCGGCGTCAGTGTGTACTGCAAGCCGGCCGGCTGTACCACAAACGGTTTGCAGCATTCCACGATGGTTTTGAAACAATACCCCTATTGCATTTGCACGGAGTCTTGCATGGCTGGTTATGAGGGGCCAGGAAAGGGGCACAGGTTTGGCAAGATTGTGGGGGGGGGGGGGGTTCTGTCACCATTGGTACATAGGTAAATACCCGAGGCATGATTTCCCTTCACTGTTGTCGTTGGTTGTTGCGCCAAGGACCAGGGGGCCTCTCCCAAGCAACACATGGAAAATAAACACATAATGCTATTGTGGGTCTCGTGCTTTTGAAACCTGACTGCTCGGTTGGGAGGACCAAAGGACGCCAAAGCCCTAGTCCAGAAAGAATAAGGGGAACACTGGCTGGCGTAGGCCTCGCCTCGGCGCCATATACTCCGTGGGCTGGTTTGCTTTCACTGTCAATGGATTCTCCCGATTGCGCGCCGTCTATCTACAACTTGCGGATGCTAGATAGATCATATGCCCAGTCGCTGTTTCTTTTCTCGCTCGCGGGACTCCCAAACACGGATGCACTCTCGGGTGTAACTGTCAAGGAACCATACGCAGGCAGCCATATTTACGATGCATTCATTCATACATTGTCTTGACCCTCTCTCTGCCTTGGTCATGCAGTGAGCATAAGAGGCCCCCACATAGATCCAACCGGCCGCCTCCTCTTCCCTTTTCCCTTTATTGCCTCGCGGCAACCGAGATCAGTGGAACAGGACCGGCAAGCCCGCAGCCTGGGTCCCATTGTTCTTGGGCGCGGCCATCTCCTCCTCGAACTCGAGGAACCCCGTCGCGGCGATGAGCACCATGAACGACTCGGCCAGCTCCTCCACGGCCTCCTCGAGGAGCAGGGCGGCCTGCCTGTCGGCGCCTCCGGCGCCGGCGCCCGCGGCCCCGGCGGGCGCCTGGTTGCCGCCGATGCCCGCGCTGCGCTTGAGGGTCTGCACGACGAGCATCCTGTGCTCGGAGAGGAAGCGGCGCGCGGGGCCCTGCGCGACGCTGCTCTGCGGGCCGCGGGTGAGCACGGCGGCGCAGACGACGCGCGCCACGCGCACGAGGAGCGCGTAGTGCCTCTCCAGGGCGGTCGTCTCGCCAGCGCCGGCCCCTTCGCCACGGGGTCCCGCCGGCCCGTCCTCGAGGAGCTCCGGGTCCGCCGCGAAGAGGCCCGACTGCTCGATGGCGGGGAAGAGGTTCGCCTGCAACGCGTGCTTGGCGCCCTCGCGCGTCTGGCAGATGGACAGGAGCAGGGCGAGCCGCGCGTTCCAGAGGAGCTCGGCCTCGGTATTCCCTGCGTGTATGTGTTAGCTTGGCTAGCCTTATGTTGGCTGGGTCCGGGGGGCAGAAGGTGGAGAAGCTTGCTTCTCCACTGGTTGGCTTGGGAGAACTTACTTGTTTGGACGATCTCGAGCCACTCTGCCAGAACGGACCGGAGCGAGTCGACCAGGATGCCGATGAAGTTAAGCCTGTTCAGGTTCTCGACTACGTATACGTCGTCTTCGGTGATGCCCACCTTGACCAAGGCGTTGAGCAGGATGAGGGCAGCCGTCTGGCACGCGGCGTCGCTCCCGTAGGCGTCGTCGCAGATGACGTTCAGCAGCCTCTCCCCGTGCACGTGTATTGACTTGACCGCCTTGTGGCGGCTGGGAAGGAAGTCATCGTCATTCTGTGCGATGCCCGCGAGGTAGCGGTAGCAGATGCTGTAGTACAGGGCGCGTAGCTCCGAGTTCCCAGCCCACTTGCCGATGGCCGCCAGGCAGATTTGGAATAGCTGGAACAGTTTGTCACTGACAAGGTCCCCGGCTTTCCGACCGTCTATGTTGTGAGATGTGGTTGTCGAGAAGTCGATCTTGAAGAGCAGGATCTTCGCAAGCTTGGCCAGCTCATATGCCTCGTCTGGGCTATCCGACGCGTATACCTCCAGGCTGGGTAGTACGGCCTGGAGCGCCTGGAGAAGGAACGACGTTTGTGCGCTACCCTTGAACTCGTTCGACTCAAACATAACGAGGAGCACATTGCTCCAATATCTGAGGACTTTGAGGCGGAAGGAGCTCAATTGTTTTTGCCGGTTCGAGAACTCCAGGAACTCCACCAGGAGCAACTCTTCCCTATCCAGCAAGTCTAGGTCCTTCTCGGCAGCAATCTGGCCGAGGCTGGCGAACTCGCTGCGTTTTAGCAGCAGGATTTCCTTGACCCGCTCGATGTTGTATATCGGGTTGCCATCCGCATCCTCTGCCAAGCATGGCCTCAGGTCCAGGTCACGGTAGTATTGGAATTGTGGTGGTGGCACCTCCCAGTTCTGCCCATCGGGCGGAAGAAAGTCGAACAGATCGAAAATGCTTGATACCGGCATGAGTTCACCGTCATCGCTCTTCAGCTGCCCATTGAGAGCGTCGATGAGCCGTCGTTTGAAGTGTGGGAGCCTGTGTTGGGAGACGCTGCACAGCTCAATGCTGGCGTACTCCAGAGTGGTGGCGCGGAGCGCAAGGAAGGACACGAAGGTCAAGGACGACTCGGTTATGAGGAACTCGGGCCCGGTCATGAGCTGGCCATCCCAAGACAGTGTTGGCTGGATAGGTATTTCGCCGAGAAGCAGATGGAAGAGGAACTCGTTGTCTCTGAGCTCCACCAGAACGATGGGAGCCGTCAGAGGCGATGTCCAGAGAATTCGGAGGATTCTCATGATTTTGAACTTCAATTCAATGGTCCACCGCCACATTCCACTCTCTTTGTCGCCGAAAGGCGTCTCGAGAAGAAGGCGTAACATGTTGTGAAACAAAGAGGTGCGTGTATCGAAGTCTCCCTGAGTCTCGACAGACACGGAGTCCATGCCACACTGAAAGCCAAGGAACAAGTGGGCTATAGTTGGTTGATTAGGAGTGGCCTGTAAGCAGGCGAAAATGAAGTCAAGAATGTACAGCTTGATCATGTAGTTCGGTGAATCTGCACCTCGTGCCAGGTCGAGAGGAGTTATCAGTTCCGCAATGAAGGCACCGGATATGGCCTCAGCGTCACCATTTGACTCCAAAGCCACAATGGCCTTATTGCGATGCGTTTGTCCGAAGTGGCCGGGGTTCCAAGCTGACGTTATTCTCGCCGAGGAGGAGACTTTTTCCAGCAATTTCAGACACGCGAGCGTCAACCCCGGGTGACCCATCCCGCAGTAGCGGCCCAGATTGACGATCATGGGAAGATGGTTCATCATCCCATCAGCGAAAGATGTATATGAAGTCGCCACTGGTTCTCTCTTGACGGACTGACTCCGAAGGACAGGGCGCACAAGGTCGGCGTAGGTATCTTGCATGTCGAGGACTTTGCTGACGACCTCAACAGCGCGTAGGGTGCTCAGTATAATCGGTGAATCTGGAGGCGCACTGGCGAGTTGAGCAACGTCATCAGGGTGCCTTTGGTTGACTGCTTCAAAGAGCGCAGCCATCACTCGTTCGTTCAACATCCACTCCATCACACGCGCAAAGGGATGAAGCCTGATGTAAGTAGCCAGATCCGTTGTCGCCATGATAGAATCCACAGGAATGTTTGTCTGGTTGCCGAGAACGATCAGATCTTCGTTAAATGTGTCGAGACACAGCATTGCAAAATCAAGACAACTGAGCCGCAGCATCCTCATTTGGGTCGCATCTTGCAAGGACCCAGAGTTATCGGCAAACACGAAGCCCAGGACATAGTCCACGTAGGGGTCGATGCCTGGCATCCTGACTTGGGAGCCCAAATCCTCTGGGAAAGGGAGAGCATCATTCAACGGCGAGGACTCATTGACGGGGGCAATAAGAGAGTTTATGAGCTGAACCACTGCGTTCGGCTCCTCAAATCCACGTGATAGCTCCAGCAATTGTCTTCGCATTTGGGCGGCTGGAGTTTGGTTGGTAGGTCCGACCGGTTGACGCCCTTGTATCTGAGTCGTGTTGCTCTGTCCGGTCGCCCATGAGTCGAGCACGGCCCACATTATCGTACCCTCCTCTTCCGTCTTGCGGCTCATGAGCGCCCGTAGAGCATAAAAAGTACACGACTTCAACCGGGGCGGAATCTGCGTGCTAGCCAGAAGGAAAAGCCCCTGCACCAAGTTGAAGTCATCCGTGAGGAGGAATGTCCTGACCTCTTCACTTTGTGTTGACAACTTGGTGATAAGTCTGAGATAGCACTCCAACATCATCGCCGATTCAGGTTCAGCCTCAGCTTGTTCGGGTGGGGGCTTTCCAGAGCGGTAGATGTGTGATTGTGACGTGGAAGGTCGTTCGCGGAGTTTGACTGTGAAGAAGTGGAGTTCCTTGAAAATTTGAGTCCACGTGAGTGAGAGCGACTTCCGCATCTTGCCAGATGCCGGTTGACTCTCGTCCAAGAGAAAGTTGTGTGCGGCTGTGGCACAGGTATCGTCATCCGAGATGGACTGCAGCATCTCACAGAAGGCGCTGACAAGTGGTGTAGATGCTCTTCGGGACGCCCAGTGAAGAAAGCCAGCAAGGTTGCTGTCAGGATCGGTCCAGAAGGCTGATGCTGCATCAGGCCGGCCCTCATATGCGTAGGCAATAATCAAGAGAAATCGTTCTAGATCCAGGTCTTGCTCGTGGGTTTGGCTGAGCTGCCGTTGTTCGTCCTCTTCGCTCCTCATCCTGCGGAGTGCGTCTGGGAGATTCGAAATCAGGCCCTCGACCAAGTTTTCTAGGTGGACCATGAGGACAGTTTGAAAGGTATCCGAGAACTGGGCAGCATCGAGAAGGGAAGGCGACTTTCTCTGGAGCCAGTGTCGTATTCCCAGGCGACCAACATCCTGCCACTCCGGAGTCTTCACGTCTGCGGCAACGGACAGGATGAAGTCAAAGGCACCAGCCTTCATAGCCTCGGAAAATGGCCCGAAGAACATTTCCTCGTCTGCAACCATGTGAGCGTGTGTGGCAAAATTTCGAAGGTTTAACACATACCAAACTTTTGCCTGCCTGTCTCACCAATTTGGGTAAACCAGCCCGAGTACTCAGCAATCCACCATACCTGCACTGCAGCATGAAGATACGGCATAGTCCAGGTGTCCTCATCGGCCTGCTTGATTATCAGTTTGTTGAATTCCTCTCCTTCTTGCGTGGAGGCGCTCCCATCAGGGGATCCAAAACAAGACATGTAGGCGCCAATGACAGGGAAGAAGTGTACTAAAGGAAGGTGTTAGCAGATTATACCTGGACCACCACTTGACACTAGTCATACCTAAGAGGTGATCGTAGCGGTCCACCTTCTGCAGGTATTTGAGTAGCTGCCTGAGGTCTTCTGCTCGTGCGTGGCGTTTCTCAATCGCGCTGGCCATTATAAAAGCCAGCAGCTCATGTTGCTGAGCCAGGCTGACCCGAGAGAACTCCACCACCTCGTGGTAGGGCAGCCGAGGGGCAGCACCAGCGTAGACGACGTTTGCAGTGGTCATGCGGTCCGCGAGCTTCTGTAGCCAGTTCTTTATGTCCTGCATGGCGGCCATACACCTCGAAACAATCTTGGTGTTGTCTCTTCCGCCGTAGATGTTCTCAGTGACGTACGTGCCAAAGGCATCCTGTAAGGGTTCGAGCTCTTCGTCGTCCGAGGTCCTGATCTGGATGCACAGTCGCATGCAGTCCAGAAGGTATCTGCGCTGCTGGTGAAATCGGATGACGCCGCATTCCAGCAGTGGGCGGCCGAGGGTTCGGGTGTCGTTCTGAGAATCGAGGAGCAGTTTTGCCGAGTCCACCTCGTCGAGGTCTAGCTCGTCGGCAAGCTGGAGAGCCATCTCCTGGAACTCTGCGTTGATGGAGTATTGCTCGTCATCGACCGTGATCTTCCCTGTTGTGCGATCCCCGTCAGCGGCGTCCTGTCAGTGTCCAAGGTTCCTCCTAGTGGGGCCAACGAACCGGACTTGACAGCATCGCGGCTGGCATTGCTCCTCGGGCGCTTGTCGAGGAGCTTCTTGAAGGCCTCGGCGTGGGCATCAAGCTCCTGCTCGAGGAGGTTGAGGGTCTCGAAGCGATGCTCGCATACTGCGACCAGCTCTCTGTGGAGGGCCTCGAGGCCGTCCAGGGCAGTGACTTCGGCCATGGTGAACTGCTCTGCTGTGCTGTTTTCAACGCATCGCAATGTCTTCGTTCTGTCTCTGCCGGGTCGGGTCGCGTCGGTAGCGCTGAGTCGAGCCTGGAGTGTTGCAGTGCTGCGGTGCTTGTCGTCGGCGCAGCGAATTGGGGCGCTGACACTGCTGAACTTTTGGGTGCAGGAGAGCTGTCGCGTACCTCACCGTACGTACACAAATTTGGCGGCGACGCGGTTCTGCCGTCCAACAGCAGGCCGGGGCCGGGGTCTGTTAGACCTTCTGCAGCCTTGTTGCCCGAGTCCCAATCACAGAAGCGCCAAATGCGGGCCTGGCCAGCCTGGCTCGCAAAAGTGGCCAGAGCTCCTGCACTGGCTACCTTCGCAAGGTTTGGGTACCTAGGTGAGTAGACAGGGGTACCCCGGACCCAAACATTCGAGTGCACCCTCAACGCCATCTCCTTCCTGCCTGGTCTCTCATCACCGCTGCACTCCTTCACATCATGGATTTCAGGGCGGGCATGTCGGGCCTAGCAGGATTCTCACACAGTTTCAACAAAGTCTGAAGGCCCATCCGCACCTTGGTCCTGCCCGATGATCCATTTCTGTCGCACATCCGCCTCATACTCAACCATGGTTCACGAACTCTCGCCCGGTCACAGTTCACACGTCGCAACACCGGCCGTGGCGTGCTGTTGTTGATCTTTCGTCTTTCCATACACTTGGCCCCTGGCATCATCCTGTCTCCGCCGCATTCCGACTCCAGCCCCGAGAGGGATCTGGTATCGTATCGTCTCAGACAATTAGCCCCACCTTGATGAAGTATCCCGGTGCTGGTCAACACGATGCCGCCACGAAAGGGGGCCTTGAGACCTCAGATCACCAATATTGCGCAGCTTAAGAGCTGCATAGCCGGGAGTGCGGTGACTGCTCGTAGTGAAGCTCTGCAAGGTCTGTTGGCGGGAGCCATCCACCTGGTCAAATACGACGGGCCGCTGATATAGATACAGACTTGGTCTTCTTCTATGGGAACCCTGCTCTAGACCAGTAAGGCTCTTATCTTGCGAGGTTGGCAAACTCAAGCTAATGAAAATCAGTGACGCTTTGAAAGACAAGGAATATCACAGCATCTGTGAAGCCTTATTCCATGCGGCCCTGGTCGACAAGTCAGTGTTTTTGAGTGGCAAAGGCGCTGGAAAAGCGAAAGACCGGCTCGGCTATTGTGGCAAGGCTTTGCGCGAGACTGTCTCACATGGCCTTTCAAAGTTCAAAGCTAAGACGGTGAGAGCAATCATCGACCACATCACAGATACGCTTCCCACGCACGATGGAGACTTCTTCGAGCCTCTCGCGCAGGACTACATGCAGATCCTCGCGATGATACTCGACACTCCTAGCCATGTCGAGAATCTGGCGTTGAAAGACGCCAGTGGCTGGAAGAAGTGTGCCATTTTTCTTGTTGACAGAATCTGCAGCCTTTTGGACGGCGCTGATTCTGCCTATGCATCCGTCATCACCGGCCGGGATTCTCCTGCCCCTGGAACTGGCCGCCACTCTTCCGCTGGCCCTTCGAGTGCCCGCTCGCGTCCGGGGACCCAGCGTGGTCCAGGCCAAGTCCAACGCAACGGCCTCTTGCCGCTCCTTCAGGGTCTGCAGTGTCTGATCTCCGCCCCCAATGCGCCCTACATGGCGAAGCGTCACGAGGTGACCGGAGCTGTATTGAGGGTGTTGCGATTGCGCTTCGATCTCGACAAGCTGCACAGGGTTGCCTTCTCAATCCTGAACCGCATTTTGTTGCACACCGCCGGTGACGACCCTGCTCTCGGTCAGCATCTGACCCGGGAGCTTGTGCCACTCCTTGGCTACTGGTGGCAGCGCAGGACTCTCGATAAAGACGAACTTCAGTTCCTGGTTCGCGATGAAATGCTCAAGACCATTCATGCCATCAGCGTCTACTTGGACTACTTGCTTCAGGACGACCCGACTGCGGCTCTCCTCCAGCAGGTCGAAGGCCTCTTGGACGAGCTATGGGCAGAATACTCTTCGCGCAGCACGAGGTCGCGCCTCCAACTTGACGATGTGACCTTTTCATCTCTGAAGACTTCACCTGGTCACTTTTCCACGGACCTCTTTACTCTCAAGTCTTTCAGACAAAACTCGGAACGGCGCTGGGCCTTCGTTGAGGTCCTGTCTAGACTCGAGTTCATCTTTCTGCAGCACTCCAAAACCAACTCACAACGTCTGGAAGTTGAAGACAGCCAGCCGAGAAAAAGACAGCGTCGAATTGGAAGCTCCAGCAGAATACACCAAAGGATGCAGCTGTCTGATGCAGCGATGAAGCTCACTTCGTTGCAACTGCTGCCCTTCTTCCTGCCACTAAGCAACATGGGACAAGAGGAAATCTTGACAGTGATGGAAGACTTGCTGCCAATCATCGGAGACAAGCAAGGGCTTATGTCGTCTTGGGCAATGATTGCATGTGCTAGGTATGTTCCCTTCTTGGCCTGATCGAGCTATTTACTAATATTGTACAAACAGCTGTGCTCTCAAGTCCCAGGCCGGAGATGACAACGCCGAGGCACGGTGGAAGTCAGTATGGCAACTTGCCGTCAGATCCATCAGCATCCCCAGCACTTGCCGAGCAGCTTGCGTACTGCTTCATGTCATTATCCAAACACGGCTGGTGCCACAACATGCGATTGCCAATGATGTCAACAACATGGTGACCATGGCTGATATATGCGGCCCGGCTGCTCTGCTTGATTCATCTCTGGTATTCATGCATTGCTTGGCAAGCGTCCGCAATTCCATGATTCCCAGTGCCAGCCAAAAAACGTCAAGCTACATTATTCGATGGGTATTCACAATGTGGCGACCTGGTGAGTACAGTCCATTCTCTACGAGCTGCCAGGCAAAGTCGTGGCGACAGACTCAACCCTCGCTGACAACGTTTAGCGGAAACGACATATGCAACATCACTTGCAAGCAGTATGGTGCCGATCGATCTGGTTAATCTTCTCCTGTCGTGTTGTGGCGTGCCTCGATTCGAAGTTCCTCCGCAAGTAGGGCTGGTGGGCGGCACTCTCAGCCAGTACTGGAGATCCTACAACGACACCATTCCGATGACGCGTTACCTGCTTCTACTGAATGATGACGATGCCGCAGAACGGAGTCAGAATCTAGTGGAGCCTCCGAAAAGAAATGACGACAGGCAGTTTTTTTCAGAGCCAGACGAGCCCTCCAACTCTCAGCCGTCAAGCTCACAGACGTCAAAAACGCTTGTCTTGGATCTGCTTCACCCGAAGCTGATCGACTTTGTGGAGATGCTAGAGCCTGCTTCGCAGTCGGGAAATCGCCGTGGTGATGATGCAGCAATGCATTTGTCTTCCGATCGTTGGCAAAGTCTGCTCGCATGCTTGATCTCAAGCAATATTCTCCTGTCTCACCTCGACGTGACGGAGCATCGAGGAATGACTGATATCAATGCCACGTTGTCAAGCTTGTGGGATAGGTGCTTCCAGGTCATTACGGGATCATCTGAGAGTGGCGAACCTTTCGAGTTGATGCTGTCAATGCTCGCTCCTTACCTCCCTCCCCTCGACTCATTACGAGTGCAGCAATTCTGCAGCAAAGAGCCACATCTCTTGCGGCTTTGTTCAAGATTATCGGCCGTGATAGACGAGCAGCGGAACCGCCAGCGGCCCATTCAGGGCTCTGATGCGATGGAGATGGACGACGAGTTCGAGTCTCAAGAACGGCGGCGAAAGCCCGGCGACAGAGGCTTCGTCGCCCCAAGGGACAAGGTCTCATCAAGCATGAGCACCAACGCCTTCTTCGAGATGACCAAGTCAAGGCTGCAGCTTTTCTCCGAGTACTTTGGTGACCCGGGCAAGATTGGGCTTATCCCTGAGACTTTCCTGGACAAGTTCCTCTCGCTCGAGGATGATCAATACCTTCTATGCGGCGGATTCCTTACCGAACTTCTTCAATCTGACTTCGGCAATGTTTCCAATTACGCCAAGGATATCGTTGAGAAGACTGCTGAACTGGTTTTCAAGGACAATTACAAAACATGTGAGGTTGCGTTGTGCATGCTGGTCGACGTGCTGGTGTCCTTCGCACCTGTTTGGTCCATGGGCGAAGGTGACCCCGACGTCGTCAATCTGTTTGTGGACCTTTACAACATACTGGTCAAGTCAATCTGGCCGCACAACTTGATGTCCTCAGAGGTCCAGCTTTCCTACTCCGAACTACTCCTTCACCTGTGGGAAATCAACGCCCAGTTCTATAAAGACAAGAAATCCCTAGTGTCACCCCCTCACAAGACCTTACTTTCGACACCCGAAAGCCTCACAAAGACTCGTTTCGAAATTCGCGACCCACGACCAGGCCCTTTTTGGGAAGGCAGTATGCGCGCCAAATTTTACATTGCGCCGAGACTGACCAGGATTTTCGAATTCTTCGTTGTCAGCACCCACGAAGACATCTTCGTCGACATCTTGGAAGCGTTGCCAACCGATCCAGAGGTTATGGAAGGTATCGGATTGCGCGTCTTCGTCTTGGCAGGTCTTGGTTGTAGGTGTCCAACGCTACTCAGGCGGTGTGTCTACCACATCGTGGAAACATCAGGAAAGGTTCCTGGATCTGCTAAGTATGCTACTCGTGGCATGAGGATGGTTTCACTAGCAAGGTCATTGAAGTCGCCTCAGGATCTCTTTCAACTATTCGCTCCCCAACTTCTTTACACCTGGCTGGAGAAGGACTCATTCGAAGATATCCCCTTTAGCATATTTGGCTTTGCCAGCCTTGATGACCTCCTCCAGCGGGCAAGAACGGAGGCTGCAGCTCATATGGTCATGCGAGGCCAAGATGAAGCGGTGGCCGCTTTAGCCAGCCGCCTACAAGTCACACCAGTGGCATTAATCGAGCAAGGGTTTCCTAAGATCATGGCCTATTCGATCATGCATGATCTCAATTCGTCTAAAGACTCATCGGCGTCCTCGGAATCTTGGGTCCGAAAACTCCTTGGCAAAGAGCTTTACTTCGACCGAATTTATCATACTTTCGCAGACATCATTGGACACTTCTGCGATGTCATCGACCAGGAAGGTGCGATTGAAGACTCATGGCGCAAGGACGAAACGTTTTCGTATGCTGCGGACTTCATGGACGAGATCAAGAGGTGCGGGCAATCCCCAACAGCTCTAGGGCCGAACCAGCAGCCCATGTTCAAAGGCAAGTACCTCGTCCGGGCAATATCACACCTGGTCCGAAGAACGAGTCACGATGTGCTGTCCCTGTGGACACCGCCTCTAGTCACATCTGTGGCCCGGAGACTGTTGAACACCATCCATCCAGCGCTGGGGCCACTTCATGCCTTGTCAGTCGTCCGCAAGGTCCGGATTCTGGTATGCCTTGCCGGTTTCCAGACTACATCTTCCTACCCTCTCGAGATGCTCTTGCAAGCACTCCGGCCTTTCCTGTCCAACACCCAATGCGCGGACGAGGCGCTTGCGTTGAGTAATTGGCTCATATCTCAAGGCACCGCCCACCTGGCACAGACTCCTTCTTTCCTTGCTGGCTATGCCCTGTCTACGCTTGCCAGCCTCCGGATGTTCCTCGAGTCTAGCCAGGTCAGCTCTTCGCAGGAAAGCCAATTCAAGTCAACTGTGAGCAAGGCTCAGAACTTTCATGGGTGGTTCGTGAAGCTGCTGAAGGGATTTGAGTCGTCATCCGCCTTCAAGTCCACCACACAGGCTCAGGCCTTCAAGGCCATCATTGAGTCAGCGTCCAGCATCCGATCTTCAGGAAACTCTCAGAAAGATACGCAGGAAAGCAGGCTGTTGCTTGAAATACTTAAGGATGCCGAACAGGAAGACCAGCTCCTCAACGAGTCCTCCCGTGAGCTGGCCCTGCGGATGCTCTGCGGTGAATTCAAGATTCCAAAAGCCGATCGGGATGATATAATTGACACCGATGAGGATGCCCGTACTCATGGACCCATGATCTGGAAGAGTTGTCGGGCAGTCAACTCCAGTAAGGAGTATCTTACATGGGCCGGTCGAGTGGTTGGCACGTCGTTTGCGGCATCTGGCAACATTCCGCGCGATGTTTTGAGAGAATCACAATTGTCAACCTACCAGAGGACGATGGGAATTAATGGAGACTCTGTGCATGGTTTACTAAGGCTCTTAGCAAATCTGACACTCAGCGACAACTCTACTCATGCTGGTCTCGCGGAGTCTGCCTTGAGACGAATTGTGTCCCACGCCTCCGCTACCGAGGACCACGATCTGATTGCTGACTGCAGTCGAAGCCTTCCGGAAACTCTGCTTGGATCATCGGATTGGTTACAATACCGGACACCGCCTACAGACAACGGCGAGGTCAAAAATCCCAAGGCGGACGTGTTCAACCGTGAGAGCATAGAGTCGTCTACCTGGGCTCAAGATACTTCCGTCTATCTCGCATTCTCTATGAAAAGCAACGCGGTCCTGGTGACCCTGCCTTCGATACTGGGCGAGATTGATGGCTTCGCTGAGCAAGCACTACCTTTCATTACGCACTTGGTACTTCTCGATGAGCTCAACAGCCAGAGACAACTGAAGCGGGGTCTGTCTGCAGCCCTCAAGGAATGGCTGAAATCGACGTCACCAGCAGCCAGTGAGAACATCAAGCTTCTCATCAATGTCATCCTCCATCTGAGGACGAGGCCATTTCCGAACGAAAATTCAGTTGCCGACAGATCGCAGTGGCTTGACCTGGACTTGTCTAGTGTGGCCGAGGCAGCTACACGCTGCGGCATGTTCAAGGTTGCCCTACTATTTGCTGAAATGGCGTCCTCTGAACCGTCGAGGAGCTCCAGGCGGTCTTCGGCTGCGCGAGAGGCAGAAGATTCCTCGGAGACTTTGCTGAAAGTTTTTGAGAACATAGACGATCCGGATGCCTACTACGGATTGAACCGCACAGCATCTCTGTCCAATGTTCTGGCTCGACTCGAATATGAAAAAGATGGCGGAAAGAGCTTGGCGTTCCGTGGATCTCAATACGACAGTCATTTGCGTATGAGAGACCCTGAAGCGGATCGTGACGGGCAGTCTTTGGTTCAAATTCTCAGTGGATTGGGGTTGTCTGGTCTTTCGAATTCTTTGCTCCAAATTCAACAACATCATGATGATTCTGCGTCTCTGGATAGTACTTTCACCACCGCTAGGCGGTTGGAGATATGGAACTTGCCTGCACCTGCAAGCCTTGAAAACCATGCCGCCACATCCTACCGAGCGTACCAGTCCATATACAGGGCTGTGGAGATTGATCCTGCAAGACTTGCTGTTCAGGACGGATTAGCAACAACGATGAAGCGCCTCGCTACCAAGGACCTGCGAGTGTCAGAAATCCGCCAACACCTGGGCACCCTTGCAGCTCTTACTGAATTGGACACTGTCCTGGGTGTGGGTGACTTTGCAGAGCTGGAGAAAGTTCTATCAGATTTCGAAGCTCGGTCACCGTGGATGATGAGCGGAAGGTACGTGATGCTACCATAAAAATTCAAAATGTTTAGCATGTTGCTAACTCAAAAGCAGGTACGATGATGTCAGCCAGATCCTGTCTCATCGTGAGACAACTTTCAGTGTTCTTGGCCAAAAAGATGTGATTCGGAGCACGTTAAACCTCACTACACCGGAAGCTCGATTAGTCGAGACTCGGAGCATGCTGCTGTCGTCAAAGATTTATCGATTCCACCACTCGAGGCAAGAGTCCTTGAACGTATCGACGAGGTTGACGGACCTTGTCAGGTCAAGCGAAGCCATTGGCCTGAACATCAATGCTGCTGTCTCACTGGAGACGGCAAATTCATTCTGGGACTATGGGGAGATGATTCCTTCCATCAGGCTCCTACAAGGGCTACAGGAAGACCCTTCGTCCTTGAAGAAACAAAGCATCCCGGTCACGCACGCTGACCTGCTCTCCAAGATTGGGTATCAAATGTCGGTTGCGAAGCTTGAGACCGCGGACAGTATCCAGAAGAAATATCTCGAGCCCGCACTCAAGGAGTTGAAGGGCAAGAGTTCTGGTAAAGAAGCAGGGCAGGTATTCCACCAATTCGCGGTATTTTGCGATGAGCAGTTGCAGAATCCCGATATGCTTGAGGACTTGGGCAGGCTCCAGCGTCTGGTAAAGACAAAAGCCGATGAAGTCGAGCACTATAAAAACGAGTATAAAGCGGCCAAGAACTCACAACTGAGGGAACATTACGACAAGTACCAGAGAACAGCTGAGAAGTACCTGCTTCTGGACCAGACTGAGCTTCAGCGCACCCAGAGAACTCGGAATGAGTTTGTCAAACTGAGCCTTGAGAACTATTTACACTCTCTGTCCGCTTCAGACGATCACGACAGCGACGCACTTAGGTTCACCGCTCTGTGGCTTGAGCAGTCAGAGGTAGACGTCGCTAATTTGGCTGTACATAACCTCCTGAGGAATGTCCCGACTCGCAAATTCGCATCACTCATGAATCAACTCAGCTCACGCCTGCAACTCGACAAAAGCCATTTCCAGACGCTTCTCAGAGACTTGGTCTGCCGTGTCTGCTTCGACCACCCTTATCATGGCATGTATCAGATCTGGTCGGGGATTAGAACAACCCCGAATGCAGAAGACGAGGTGGCCGTCTTGCGCAGAGACGCGGCAAACAAGCTGATGGAGGAGTTCGAAAGACAGAAAGGTGGCATCGCAGTCACGTGGGACGCGATAAAGAAAGCATGTGGATGCTATCACTACCTGGCCAAGGAGAAGAATGATCGGTATAGAAGCGGTGCTAGGATCAAGGTCCAGGACTCACCATACGCGTCTACCCTCTCGCGGTGTCTCGCAAGACATCCCATTCCGCCACCGACCCTTGAGATCGAACTGCGCGCGGACAGGAATTACTCGACAGTCCCAGTGATAGAGCGACTGGAGCCTACAATGTCGATTGCATCCGGCGTGAGCGCCCCAAAGATTATCACGGTGGTTGCCAGCAACGGGGAGAGATACAAACAGCTCGTCAAAGGCGGCAATGACGACCTCCGACAAGACGCAATCATGGAGCAGGTCTTCGCTGCGGTGTCCTCCCTGTTGAAGCAACACCGAGCAACTAGGCAGCGGAACCTCGGCATCAGGACTTACAAGGTGCTGCCCCTCACAACTAGATCTGGACTGATAGAGTTCGTTGCCAACACGATTCCCTTGCACGACTGGCTCATGCCAGCGCACGAACGGTACTACCCGAAGGACATGAAGGGCAATCTTTGTAGGAAGGAGATCTCCAACGTCGCCGGTCGCACCAACGACGTGAGGGTCTCTACCTACCGCAAGGTCGCGGAAAAGTTCCATCCCGTGATGCGATATTTCTTCATCGAGTCATTCCCCGACCCCGACGACTGGTATGTCAAGCGCCTCGCGTATACCCGCACGACAGCTGCGATATCGATCCTTGGGCACGTCCTTGGGCTTGGAGATCGCCACGGCCACAACATCCTCCTAGATCAGAAGACGGGCGAAGTCGTGCACATCGACCTGGGTGTGGCATTTGAGTCAGGCCGCATCCTGCCGGTGCCCGAAGTCGTGCCATTCCGCATGACGCGTGACATTGTGGACGGGATGGGAGTGACCAAAACAGACGGGGTGTTCCGTAGGTGCTGCGAGTTCACGCTTGACGCGCTGAGGGAGGAGACATACTCAATCATGACCATCCTGGACGTCCTGCGGTACGACCCGCTCTACTCGTGGAGCTCGACGCCTATGAGACTGGCGAAGCTACAGGGGGCGGCGAGGCGAGCGGAGGAGGGCGGCGAGGGGAACGGCGAGGGAGCCGGCGGGGTGGCTGGGGCGGACAAGAAGAAAAAGGGCGGCGTGGTGAACGAGCCGTCAGAGGCGGACCGCGCACTGGAGGTTGTCAGGAAGAAGCTGTCCAAGACCCTGAGCGTCACGGCGACAGTGAACGACCTCATCAACCAGGCCACCGACGAGAGGAACCTGGCGGTGCTGTATTCGGGGTGGGCGGCATATGCTTGACGGGGGTTGGTCTGGCAGGAGGCGCGGCAGGTGTATTTCTGGGGTTGATGGGACTTGTAAGGATACTGTGCATAATAGCTGGAGGCATCGTACAAGAGCTGTTTAAAGGGAAGGGCCCTCGATATCAAACGATTCAAATGAAGGAAAAGGGTGATAATTCATTCCAATTTCAAGCAAACTTTGCAATGGTGAGGGGAGTTGGCCGTGTGTGGCATAACGAATATAGCATTGCAGTAAATAGCCGGCCATGGTATTCAAGACCGAGGGTTGACATGACGTGAGGTTGCACTGCAGCTGCGCGGTCGCGTGGTGTATTATAGACTCCTGCATGGCGCGGAGCAAAAACGTGGGGGAGCTCATTAACTCCCTGCCGTTCGAGATTCGTTAGTCGTCATTGATGGTGTCTGCCATTATCCCAAGAATCCGGGTCCTCCTCCTGCTTTGATTGCCTGGTACTCATTCTCGCTCTTCTGTACCTTTTCAGTGCACGTTCGGACCTCGAAGTGATCAATCAACCCTCATCGTCCTTCCTACCTCGGGGACTTTTGTAATCTAGCCCTCACGACAAGTCGAGGCCGAGTCAGCCCCGTCAGCCAAGAAGTCACATCACCCTCCACCAGGATCTCTGCGGCAACAGCTCCAGTTGTTGCAACTGGATCCCCCGGGGTTCCGGGCATGCATTCAAGGCCATCAGAAACCGAGGGCCCCTCCGATAATTCGACACCCGACAACCACCGCCACACCTCGCCCCCTTCACGACGCCGCCGCCGAGCCGACTCCATCACCTCCTCCTCCCGTTCTCGAACCGCTCCTGACCCCAAGCGCATGCGCTCGGGCGAGTCGACACTGAACACAGCCTTCAGGCCGGCATCGGCCGCGCCCATCAACACCATGGCCACGGTGGGCACGATGAGCGCAAAGGCCATGGGCAAGAAGCCCGAGCGCGCAGCGGGCTTCCAGCCGCTTTCGGGCGCCCGGAGGATCGTCATCAAGAACTTGAGGGCCGGTTCCAAGGCTGCCAACGTCGAGGGCTACTACAAGAAGACTTGGGATGACGTCGACGGGGCGCTGCGGTCCATCCTCAGGGGCGAGGTGCCCCGCGTGCCCCTCGAGAGGGTATACCGCGGCGTCGAGGACCTCTGCCTCCACGGGCAGGGCGATAAGCTTTTCAGCGTGCTGCGGCAGGAATGCCAGAAGCATCTCGACCGGGAGGTGCTGGTCCGGATCAGGGAGGGCAGCGCGTCCGTGGCTAACACCGACCTGCTCCTGCGGGTGAGGACGCAGTGGACGGCCTTCAGCAAGACTCTCGTCACCATCCGCTCGGCCTTCAGCTACCTCGACCGGTCGTTTCTGCTTAACAACAAGAAGTACCAGTCGATCAACGACCTCCTGCTGTCACTCTTCCGAAAGACGGTCTTCAACTCGGGCACTGGGGCCGACGACTCGGACTGCGGGAAGAATGTGGTCAAGGGCATGTGCGAGCTGGTGTTGCACGACCGCCGGGGCAACGTGGCGGCCGACACGGCACTCTTGCACGATTCTATCAACATGTTGAAGGTCCTTGGAGTCTATGGCAGCAAGTTCGAGAGGGAGTTCCTCCGGCAGTCAGAACATTACTTCGCCGAGTTTGCCGCTGAGCACAGCACTAATGGCTTGAGATCGTACATCACGGCATGCGAGAGGCTCCTCAAGAGAGAGGACTACAGATGCAACGCGCTCAACTTCGACAGCACGACAAAGGTGCTGTTACTCGAGAATGCCCACGAGATTCTCATACAGAACTACAGCGCCGTGTTGCTGGACCAGGGCGAGGTGTCGAGATTACTAGACGACAATGACATGAGCTCAGTCAAGGCGTTGTACTCGCTGCTGTGTCTGTCAAACATACACCGGAAGCTCAAGGGGCCATGGGAGGAGTATATCCAACAAGCGGGTGCGAGGATCGTGAACGACACGGACAAGGGCGACGAGATGGTCATCCGACTCCTAGAATTCCGCCGGTCTATGGATACCATGATCCGGGATGCGCTGGGGGGCGACGAGGTCTTCACATATAGCCTCCGAGAAGCTTTCACGGTTTTCATTAACGACAGGAAGATTTCATGGAGTACTGGCACGTCCAAGGTCGGAGAGATGATCGCCAAGCACATTGACATGTTGCTGCGTGGTGGGATCAAGGCTCTGCCAAAGTCCCTAATTTCAGATAGCAAAGAGCGCAGCGAAGCCGAGAAGAGCGGCCAGGCCAGCACAGCTGACGAGGACGCCGAATTGGATCGGCAGCTGGACGCAGCGCTCGAGCTTTTCCGTTTCATTGAAGGCAAGGACGTCTTTGAGGCATTCTACAAGAAGGACCTGGCCCGCCGGCTGCTCATGGGGCGGAGCGCCAGCCAGGATGCCGAGCGCAGCATGCTCACCAAGCTGAAGAGCGAGTGTGGTTCCAGTTTTACCCATAACCTGGAGCAGATGTTCAAGGATATGGCGATGGCAAAGGAGGAAATGGACAGCTACAGGGGCTGGCTGAGCAACACAGGCAAGGGTCCAGGCGGCATCGACCTGAGTGTCAGCGTGCTGTCGCAGGCGGCGTGGCCATCATATCCCGACGTCAAGATGCTGATACCGGAGGGCGTTGCCGACAAGATCGATCAGTACGATGCCTTTTACAAAAACAAGCATACAGGACGCAAACTCTTCTGGAAGCACAATCTGGCGCACTGTATGGTCAAGGGGTACTTCCCCAAGGGCGCCAAAGACCTGGCCGTCAGCTCCATGCAGGCCAGCGTCCTGGTGCTGTTCAACCAGGCACGGGACGGCGTCCTGGGCTACGAGCAGATTGCGACGGCGACGGGCCTCTCGGGCGGGGAGCTGGACCGAACGCTGCAGTCGCTGGCCTGCGGCAAGGTGCGGGTGCTGACCAAGAGCCCCAAGGGCCGGGACGTGAGCCCGACGGACACGTTCTCGTTCAACAAGGGCTTCACGCACCCGATGGTGCGCATCAAGATCAACCAGATCCAGCTCAAGGAGACGGCGGAGGAGAACCAGGAGACGCACCGGCGGGTGGCGGCGGACCGGCAGTTCGAGACGCAGGCGGCCATCGTGCGCGTCATGAAGAGCCGCAAGACGATGCCGCACGCCCAGCTCGTCGCTGAGGTTATCAACCAGACCAAGAGCAGGGGCGCCATGGACCCTGGCGACATCAAGCAGAACATTGAGAAGTGAGTAGCGCCCCGCACCTGCGCTTCATCCGCGGCCGGGCGATTCCCTTTCGTGCCTTTCGGTGTTGCTTTCGTTTCGGACTTTGTTCCTTTCGGTCTTGTTTCATTTCTGACTCCGTTCCTTTACAGGCTCATCGAGAAGGACTACCTGGAGAGAGAGGGTAATTCTTATACATACTTGGCTTGATCATGCTGTTGTCTTATGGAGGAATGACTGTTTGGACTCTTGCCACGAAACAAGCCTGTCTGGCTTGGCGGGAATTGATGGGGTGCAATCTGGCGTACTCGGTCGTCCGGTTAGAGCAGCATATACACAACGCAGACAGGCATGCATAACACGCGCACATAAGTATGCGTGTAGACTTAGAATAGAAGTTCTGAGAGAGGCCTTGACGGCCGGTGCATTTTATGGATCGAGAAATGAGATGTTGCGAGTGGTTCCATGATTGCAGCTGCTGTAAGCCATCACAACGCTGGGTATCATTGAGAGGAATCTCGGTCCTATGTGCGAACCACAAAGCTATAGCGAGGCATATCATGATCATCAAACAGCTAGTCAGCGAAGCAGCTCCGTCCAGGGACGACAGTCAGCTTGATGGTCGGTCGCCTGCCTCCACTGATTAAAATAAGCAGTTCAACATGCTCGGCCCAGCCATCCCTGTTGGACCCTTGTGGGCTACACCTTATCGATAACAACTTTTCTCTTGGGCTTGTCTGAATTTCTCGACCATTTCCGAATTTGCTGCAAGGCACAACGACATTCTTTCCTGCCCAAACAACCCATTCTTTTTCTAAGCCGCAGACGGATTAGCCCAGGATGCCTAAGTCAAAGAGAACCAAGGTGTACCACCTCACCCAGGTGAACAAGAAGACGCGCGAGCAGAAGGAGAAGCTGTTCCAGGACATCCGCGAAACCGTCCCCAAGTTTGAGCGCTGCTTCGTGCTCAGCTTCGACAACATGCGCAACAACCACCTCAAGGACGTGCGCCACGAGCTGTCGGACTCTAGGTATGGATGAAGACTCCTATACTCTCCCGACTACAAAACCGGAGAAGAAAAAAAAGAAAAAAAAAGTCGAGCGTCAATTGGCCCCAGACCTTCGCCACACGCCCCTCCCACGGTAACCGTGAGGGAGCAATATAGAAGCAGGCCGGCTGACCAGAACGGGGGGACCCTCCCAACCCCCCCAAAACAGGCTCTTCTTCGGCAAGACGAAGCTCATGTCCCGCGCGCTGGGCCAGAACCCCGAGGAAGCCACCGCGGACGGCATCCACAAGCTGACGCCGCACCTCTCGGGCAACGTGGCGCTCCTCTTCACGAGCCGGCCCCGGGCCGAGATAACGTCGTACTTCGAGTCCTTCGCGCCCGTCGACTTCGCGCGCGCGGGCGCCGTCGCCCCGCGCGACTTCGTCATACCCCCGGGCGTCGTCTACGCCACGGGCGGCTCCGTCCCCGCCGAGCACGACGTCCCCCTCGGCCACACCATCGAGCCCGAGCTGCGGCGCCTGGGCGTCCCCACGCGCATGGTCAGGGGCAAGGTCGTGCTGGGCGAGGAGGCGGGCGGGGGCGAGGGCTACACCGTGTGCAAGGAGGGGCAGGTCCTCGACTCGAGGCAGACGAGGCTGCTGAAGCTTTTTGATCAGTGCTTGAGCGAGTTCCGGGTCAAGATACTTGCGTGAGTGAATCTCCCCCCCCCCACCCTTCCCCCCCTCCTCATGTTACCGCCCTTCATTTTGTCCGCTTTGACGTTTCTAGTCTCTCTTTGAGGTGCCACCATTCTTGTGTGTACATGGTCAGCTGACGGGTGTTGGGCTATCAGCTACTGGGAGGCAGAGAGCGGGATCGTCACCGAGGTCGACGAGGCTGATGAGAACGCCATGGATGGTGTGGATGAGGATGACGAGTAGGCTACGCAGATCGAGAAGTCTGGGGTCGTCGGGGGACCGTCTCCTGCGGCCATCCCTCCGGGTTGATACCAATGCATGCTGGGTTTCATGGCGTTCAGGGCGGCAGGAAAACGGACAATTGACAATTGGTATTGCTCATGGCAGATAAGGCCTGGGCTCATAAAACCAGAGAAAATAGAAAATGATATGTATTGTCTTCCAAGCTATGAAAGCAGACCGTCTACGGACCTACACCCACCCTGGTCGGAGACAGCGTCCTGCTCCGCCGTATTTGCTGATGCCTTAACATATGGTACAGTCTCGCTACTTACGCAAGCAATACGATTCCATGCGATCGGTTCCGCTACAGTTGCCTTTTGTTCCAAATGCATTATCAACACCAAGTTGGGTAAGGTGCTCGTGGTCAGTAGGATCCGCAGTCCTTACCTCTGACCTTACCTCGAACTATTCCAGTCTTTTCCGTCGCATGACTGGCAGATACAAGAAACACGCGTCATCTTACAAGGAGAGATACTACCTGTCCTAATCCTTTCTGTGTGGCGCCCACCTGCTCCTTGAGAAGCGCACCTGACGCCAGCGTGTCGACTCGAAAACCTGGGGCAGCAGCACGCGGTCTGGCGTGTATTGTCCGACTGTGCCGAGAAGGGCTTCTGAGCATGGCCAGAGTCGGTGGTCCTGGGGCGGTTGGTTGCTTTTTTACCTTCAGGCAAGGAGCATAAGGTTGACCAGGAATGTGGAAGAACTTGTGTCCGTCGGCTTACCCTTGTTGTCAAGGAGGCAAGAGAGGTGGAAGACGACAAAAGCGAAATTAGTGGACTCAAGATACCCACCACAAGACGGAAGGTTGTCTTGTCATCAGTAGCGGCGCAGTTTGCGTTCGCCTTCATAGCCTGATCCTCCTTCGTATGGTCGTTTCCTTGAGTCGTCTCGGCCATAGTCGCGGTCGCGGTATCCGTCTCGGTCTCGGTCTCGGTCTCCGCCGCGGTCTCCGCCCCTGTCTCTGTCTCCGCCTCCGCCGTGCCTTTGACCGAGCGGCATGGCGTTGCTTCCGGAGCTGGATCGATCGCCTCCGCGAAAACCGCCCCCGCCGGCCCCGCCGCCTCCTCCGCCATAGCCTCTGTCGTCGTCACGTCGACCGTACCCGCCGCCCCCGCCACCGCCGCGGTCTCCGCCGTAGTCTCTACGGTCACGGTCATATCGACCACCACCCGGCCCGCTCGGCGCGTTGGGTGGTCCGCCGAATCCACGGTCACGGCCTCCGAAGCCGCCTCCGCCGCGACGA
The DNA here is from genome assembly GCA_001447215.1 of Diaporthe aspalathi. Classification (NCBI taxonomy): domain Eukaryota; kingdom Fungi; phylum Ascomycota; class Sordariomycetes; order Diaporthales; family Diaporthaceae; genus Diaporthe; species Diaporthe aspalathi. The sequence goes on from LJJS01001785.1 coordinate 35,833, forward strand.
TCGAAGCCACCACGGAAGCCGCCCCGGTCTCCTCTGAACCCGCCACCGCGTCCACGGAAGCCGCCCCCGAAGCCACCGGGACCGGCCATGGGACGGCTAGGCATGGCTTTGGTGTAACCGCGGCCGCCAAGTCCACCGCCGAGGCGACGAGGTTTCCAGCCTGAGACGGTACGGCCGCGCTCGACATCGGTCTTGATACGTCGGCCCTTGATACTTATGCCATCGAGTGATTCTAGGGCAGCTAGATTTGCGCGCGGCAAAACGCGCTTGTGTCAGTACAACCTTACCATTATCTGCATACCTTGCCGATGAACTAGATGAAGGACGGGGCGGGGGACCGAGACAGGCAAGCTTGAGGGCCACAGTCTCGGTGGGGAATGGTTTGCCACGCAGGCTCCAGGGCTGTTTGAGTTGGGAATATCAATGGCAGCATTACCTCTCATGTCTTTTTCGCGATCAAAAACTATGAAGGCATAGCCGCGGTGGGGCTTCTTCTTTTTGTTGCCCTTCTCGTCGGCATGCGTGTCCCGAACGATCCTGATCTGTGATACAGGTCAGCGATGAAGCGGAGAAGTGGCGCGGATGTTCTAGGCAGATCATACACGCTCGATGGTTCCGACACGGCCGAACTCCCGTTCAAGATCCTCCTCATTTGCATCGTAGCTGAGTCGCGAGACCATCAGGGTCTTGAAGGCATCGCCACGAATGTTGGGATCGTTGGCGGGGTTGACTGATGCCCAAATGTCAGGACCGCATACGGGGCACAAAGGATGGGGCTGGGCGTCTTACATAGCTTAGGCGCCTCGGTGACAAGCTTCTCGATGGCGGCCTTCTTCTCGAGTTTCTTGCGGTCGCGCGCCTGCAACCAGCTCTCCGTGGGGACGTAGCCGTCGGCATCCTTGTAAGCCTCAAGGTGAGGCAGGAAGTCTGCTACACCGCCAATGGCAGCCGTCTTGCGCTGTTCTGGCGGGAAATCACAAGGAGGGACCCATCGCAGCGGAGGTCGGGGCGCAAAAAGCGCCAGGAGGTTGGGAGGGAGCTTGTCGGTCATTTTCAGTCCTCAGTCTCCGGTCATCTGCACTGATCAGGAGCCTGTTCAGGATGACAAGAGCGCTCGCTTCGAGAATAATGGAGCAGCTGCGCGCCGTAGACTCGACTTTTTACTGGTCAGTACGAGCGCAAGCAACGGGGTTAGAGAAAGGAAGGTGATTGAAAGGAGAAGGGCTCTGCGACAGGTTGCCTAGGCCAGGTTAGAGCTAAGGCCGTCCACGACAACAAGGGGCCAAGAGCAGGAACGCGCCACGAAAAAGCTCAGGCCATCGCATTACATAAGCGACATTTTTTTGGCTGCGATGGCACGCATCGGCCCAAACCACTGATCGGAAGACGACGATGTCCGTCCTGAATCCATTTGACAGACCACCATGACAATAAGACCAGCGATAGAGGCAGTTACGAAGCGCCGGGTAAGTCTACACCTGCCAAGACATGTCGCTCCCGAGCCACACCGCTGACAGTCTCGACAGAACGGCGTCGGCGCCTTCGTGCTGCAATGTAAGAGGATGGACTTCCACTACTGCGACTGGGCAGGGAGCTCAAAAGGCATGAAGTGGGTGATTTACCCCCTCTGCTACCTTCTGAGCCGGTGCTGACCCTCTCGACCAGCTCCTTCATCAAGTCCCTCCTCCCCAAGTTCGCCGCCGCACACCCCGAGATCGAGGTCACCGTCTCCCCTCGGCCGACCAAGCACCCTGTCGTCAGCGCGCACTACATTAACGGTAACACGCGGGCTGTTTGCGTCAAGAACCTGCAACCCAACCAGATACAGCAGAAGGTCGAACTGCTGCGGGACTCGACGGGCGAGAGGAACAAGAAGTTCACCAAGCCGGTGAGGAGTATCAACGAGAGTGTCAGAGGTGTCTGGTCACCATACCACGACAAAGGGCTCACGGTATAGACTGGACCGACGCGGAGGAGATGGAAGATACAGTGTATTTTTTACAGGCATTCGGCTCATATGCTACGAAAAACGAGGCTTTTAAGACGAGTCATCCGTACCAGTCATATGCCCTAGCTACGTCCACAAAGCATCAAGAAGCATCGGCCAAAGAGGTAATCAGAGGGAAGACCCTTGAGTGATTTCACAGTTTTTCATTTTGACTACTTTTGGCTGCCTGTCCGGTTGTCCTTACCGCCCTGGTTCTTCAAGGGAACTAATCGCCCATGGACCGACTAATCCTCTCCCAGCTCGACCGGGCCGGCCTTTATGCCTGGTTGCTGTTAATGATGTCGACAAAGGCGGGCTTCAAGCTAGCACCGCCGACGAGGAAACCGTCAATGTCGGCCTGCTTGCTGAGCTCCTTGGAATTCTTCTCGCTGACGCTGCCACCGTACAGGATGCGTGTCTCGTCGGCGGCCTTGGCGTCGACCTTCTCCTTGAGCCACTGGCGGATGGCGGCGTGGACCTCCTGGGCCTGCTCGGTGGTGGCGACCTTGCCGGTGCCGATGGCCCAGATGGGCTCGTAGGCGATGACGATCTTGGACCAGTCGGAGCCGATCTTGGCCTTGAGGGCGTCGAGCTGCTTGGTGACCACGTCGACGGTCTTGCCGGCCTCGCGCTCCTCGAGAGACTCGCCGCAGCACCAGATGACGCTCAGGCCGCCGTCGGTGGCGAACTTGGTCTTGGACGCGACGACCTCGTCGGTCTCGCCCAGGATCGTGCGCCTCTCGCTGTGGCCCAGGATCGCCCAGGTCACGTCGCTGTCCTTGAGCTGCTCGACCGAGATCTCGCCCGTGTAGGCGCCGTTGGGCTTGTCGTAGACGTTCTGCGCCGCCACCTCGATGCTCTTGGTCAGACTGTCACGGACGTAGTGCAGATACAGTGCTGGTGGTGCGACAACGACCTCTGTGTTGTGTGCGACGCTGGTTAGCAGAGTGTGCTTTCTAGCTTGCCCTGTCCTCCAAGTGTAGTTCCGGTCCTCGAGTGTCGGAATGGCTCAGAGTGGGAGCCAGGTCACACATACCAACATTGGAGTCGAGCTTTGCGCTGTTCAGGTTGTTGACAATCTCCTTGATAGACGACTTGGTGCCGTTCCTGTAGGTTTGGCGAGGCCATCGTCAGTCTCGAGCTCTTTCGCTGGAAGCTCTGCGGGGTTTTCAGGAGCTCGGGCAAGCTTGGTGGCAGCTCACATCTTCCAGTTTCCTCCGACAAAAAACTTGCGAGCCATGTTGGGCAATTCGTGTCTGATGAAACTTGTATGGTACGAGGGGAGCAATGCTGTCTGTTTAGGAAGAGGTCGTGAATTGTGCAGTTGTAGTTGGCAGAATAGGGAGGGAAAGAGAGTTCCAAGAAAAGCGTGGTCGAGGTGACGACAGGTCTGGCTGCTCTTTAGAGGGGTACCAATGGAGGGGCACAACAGCACAGGCGTGCCAGAGCAGTGTCGTTTCTGGTGGGGACTGGACTGGGCCGGGACTTGGCGGCTCTCGTTCGATGGCCGCTAGTTTCATCCTCAACGAAAACAACTCATCGCCTCACTTTCCTCGGCAAACAGCATGACTTCATGTGCGCAGCTCTCCCTACTTTTCCCGCATGATTTACAGTGCTCTGTGGCGTGACGTTATAAAACCCACCCGATCCTCCATGCGCACCGAGACACTGAGTCGCGCCCCACACAAAAGGTGGACTGGCCTGGGGAACACCACCGGCTACCCGAGCCCATTCACCGAGCGAATCGGCTTCCCAAGGCATACTGTCCTGCGGCTTTTCCAGGCATCCAGGAGCTTCAATACCAATGCCCGAGGGGCCTTGGCTGATATGAAGATGGCTGAGCAACCAATTGAAGGCATGCCACGAGTCTGCTCACTCTGAGGCAAGCCGATGGTTCGTCCACGTTCTACTACGTATTGCTCGGCCAAAGTCCTCCGGAGAGTGGCTTGCTTTGCGGATTTGGGTCCGCCCAATCGTCTGAGGTTGGGCCGATACGCCACCATTGGCGGAGCAAGCGTTCTCAAATCTTTTAATATCTATCTGCGAGCTCTCCAAGAGCAACACCCCAGGCTGTTGTGCTACTCTCCTGGGTGTTGTCGGGCTTCCCTGGCTGCCACCGAGACAGCAACAACAATGACACACAAGCCGAGGTCGATAGTCTGATCGGGGTTACGAGGACACAAGACGGTTGCCGGCATGAGGTCGTGGCAGTGAGTTCGATCTGTCAGCCTTGATCAACTACACAGAATTTCAACGCCAGCCCCCAGTTCTATTGCTCTGAACTGCGCGGTTGATTCTGGCCTCTCCTACGGCCTACAAGCCACCCAGCCCGCCCCCCCCCCCCAAAAAAAGAAATTTACACCGAATGACAGCTTTCTTGGCTGTGTCTCTATGCGTCACTTTCGGTCTCGATGGCGGTGAGAGGACAAATAACAGTTTGGTCGCATTCTGAGTTTGCAATCTGAGTACGAAGCTTGTGCTAATAGCATTGCCGACTGGGACGGCATTTTGGCAACAAAAGAGAAGAAAGCAGTCTCGATCCGCATTCATTAATGCCCAGTCCTCCTGATCATTGCGATGTTTGCAGAAACCCGACGACTCTTGACCAAGGACGCACCTCCAGTTCATAAGAAAACTTATCGCCTATAATCACGATCGATGTCATACGTGCGACCCATTTTCCACGGGAAAGGGGCGAAAGGGTTCACAGAGGATTGGGGCGATTCCTCCCGCCTTCTCCGGTGCAAAGCGTCCTCGTCCATCTGGGATCGCATGATGTGCTCCTGCTCTTCTCGGGCCCGCGCCTCACGGAGCCGTTGAGCCTCGAGGTGAATGGAATCGCTCAAGGCGTCAAGGTAGCCAGAGTCACGGCTAAGCCTCAAGCGCCGGAAATTGTCTTCAAGCTGTCGGCCAACTTCGCTTGAGGTGACATGCCGGAGCCTAGTTGGCGACACTCCCTCGTTGATGATCTCCGGGCGGGGGGCGTATCGAGGCTTGTATCTCCTGGCAGCAAAGTCGAGGCTGTCGACATCATCAACGGTGTGCCGGGAGGCGGCCTTCTCGTCCGACCGACCAGCGCGATAGGCGTCAGCCTGGATTTGGTCAATGTTCTCGATCGGGATTGCAGCTTTCCTAGGCGGCACCGGGACCTGGATGATGGGTACATGAGCTCCACTTCCGGTGACGATATATGATCGTTCCTCAACGAGACTGTGGCGACGGCTGGGGCGGTGGACGTCGACTCCGAAGTTCCTGGGCTCTTCAGGGTATCTCCCGGATCTCCTCTTATGGCCATTTCGTTTCCCGCCCTTGTACGAGGCTGATGAACGCGAAGGCTCGGTGACCAATGTCGACTCAGACTCAAGTTCGGAGTTTGACCCGTAGTCAGAATACTCCGAGCTGTCAGAACTTCTGGAATGGCGATTCCGGTGGTGCTTGTCCTTCCTGCGATCAACCTCGACGCGGATTGGTGTATGTGGTCGGCCAAGTGCTTGTCCAGGGTGAGACTGGTGCATCGGCATGCCTTGGGCACGGTGCACTTGTCCCTGCATTGGTCCTGGGCTGTGCATGGGAGCATCCCGTGGCTGTGGAAGCGGTCCCAGCTGGGGCTGTTGCACAGGAGGCTGGGCCTGGTGGTGCGGGGCCATCCCCGTCACCTGGTGGTACCTCATCCGCATCGCTTCGGATTCTCGCTGCTTCTCAATTTCGAGGGAACGAGCCACCTCACTTGGTAGCTGAGTTGGCTTGAGGCAGCGTTTGAAGTAGGCCGTGATGGAAGTGCGCTCGTACTTCCTCTTCTGGTGGATCTTCCTCTTCGTATTGGACCGTCGCGTGTAGACTTTTTCACGCCTTTGAACCACCGGTCTCAGCGTGTAGTCGATCTGCACGAGCAGGGTGTGAAAGCGCGCATCATGCTCCTCCAGCGAAAGCTCACGTTGAGCTTTCGCGAGCTGGTCTTGCTGCTTCGGCGACAGCTCATTTTGCTTCTCCAAAAGGGTCTTTCCTTTCTTACCATCCCCCTTGTTCAACCGTCGGATTTCCTTACGGGCTTCTACCTTGTCGACGCCGCCGATACGTCTCCTGATGCAGTGGTCCCAGCTCGCCTTCACTTCCTCGCCGTCAGAGTCGTACTCGTCGTACGGCACCAGCTTCTCAAACTTCAGAATGATATAATCCGACAGGTTTTCCCCAATATCATCTTCAGTCACATTCTCGTCCCGGATATCGGAGACGACGACAGGACGCTGGAAGTGAGGTGGTATGATGTGTCTGGGAGGGTGAGGTGGCTGTGGCTGTGGCGGGAATGGAGCTGCTGTGTGCGGCATGGGCCGTTGCATCTGTGGGGGGAAAGCCATGGGCGCCACCATGGGCATGGGATGCGCCTGATGCACCATCGGCGGCGGTGGCCTGCCACCCACTACCGGCTGATGCTGAGGAGGGACCGGGATGGGAGAGGGTCGAGGCTGACCACCACTGACTTGATAAAAGTCCGGCATGGTCACGAACGTGAAAGAAGGGCTCAACTACAGAGGAGGAAAAGACGATTCTGCCTTGGCCAGAGAGGGGCGAGAGGGAGGTTGGATGAAGAGCGACTACTCCTAGCCAGGGCGAGAAACCAGAGCCAGGCAACAAGGCTTTTAATATACTGAGGCGGTCCGAGGAGGACAGGCAACGCGAAGTTGACGAGAGGGTGTGCAACCAGCGACCTTGGGAGTACGTCACGAAAGTGAGGCGAGGACAAGAAGAGCCACGCGGTTCGTTCGTGTAGCGACGGACGACTGAAGAATGAGACAAGGAGAGACAACCCCCAAACCTGAGCCACGCATGTCTGGACATTAGTGTCGAGCGAGCTTGGGGTCACTCGGTACGTATCACTCTCCCAGATGAACAGCTTCGAGGCCCTAGAGGAGTTCTGGGCGGGTGCTGCCGCTGCGACCTTGCGATGAACCATCCCAAAATCAGCAGTCCGAGACTCGACTCGAGGTGGCGGAAGCGGGCAAATACAGGCGCACCGAATCCGACAAACAAGTGCCGGGCATGGAGAGATGCCCCTTGATCACCACCAAAATGGGCTAAATTCTAGCAACCTCTCGCCCCGCTCTGGCTGCTCGGTGAGTCGTGTCACACACACACACATACGCACACCTTTCCTTGCATTCTAGGTGCGGTTTTGTTTACGACGCTGATCATGATTGGCTAGGCAACTTTCGGAGAGTAGCGCACAATGTCGAAGGATCGCCAAGAGCGCGGAGGATAAGCTTGACAGACAGGCAGCCAGGCAGGCAATTAGCGACTGTGGCGCGCCAGGGTGTCCGTCGACGCTGGCCGGTTGAGGTCGCAAGAAATGATGCATTGCTCATGACGCTAAGCAGTGTTCACATACGTGGTGTCTCGTTGCTCAAAGATGTCAGGGGATGATCTGGTACGAGCGCGAGACCTGGTGGGACCGACACTCGCGCGACTACCACCCAGAGCTCAATGACACCTTGATATCCGGACTTCAACACTCTGGGAATTCACTGGGGCCTGTTCAGATAACTCTTCGATGATCAGCAGGGGTGGGCAGTATGGGGTGTCCCATGTGCCTCTCATGCTGTACGACCCTGAGGCACCTGAGCCTCACTCATGGGCCGCAAGGTTCGCAGTACTGCCAAGGAAGAAGGCAGCCGACTGAGTGCCTTGTTCACACTCCTCACACTCCTCTCGGGCAACGCTAAAACATGCAAAATAGCCCAAGCGACGGTGGCCTCCAGATGATATGCAGCCTCGCCCGGATCCCTCCTTCGACCCCTATTCGCTCGATATATGTCAAGTGATAGAGATAATGGTCCCGCATTCGCTAGAGCTTCTCTCCTCATGTTGATAAGCTCTACACCCTCCCCGACTGACTCCAACACCTCGGGCCCGATTCCTTGCCGTGCGTTCTGGTTTTTCGGCTCGTTCGCTTACGTTACACACACCTCAAGCCACCAGGAGCATCTCTGTCTTATCGCCGGTAAGCATTGTCTGCTATTGCGTGTGCGGCTCTGCGACCAATGTTGGCGAATCGGAGGCGCTTGCTGCTGCTGCGTTCCATATCATCATGCTTTTGTTTCTGCACTGGCGATCTCAGTGCCTGACGCGCGAACGCCCTCAAACCCATGTCGAAAGACGCTGATCACGGTCTACCATGCGTCGCTAGCAGGGAAATGATGCCAATCTGAGCCGCAACACCTGAGCGTGCTAGAGAAAATTTCTCGAGGCCCGGAAAGAAGTCGCTCGGGTGTATCTCCAGTCATCGTTCTCGTATGCAGAAGATATGTCTTTCCCTGTTCGACCAGTCGGCTTCCGAGCCCTCATTCCTAGAACCTTTGTCGCATTGTGCCCGTGCAAGTGTGCACCGCCGCCCATTGTGCTGCCTTACAGACCTGGATCGGCGAAACCCTTTGGTCATTGAGTCTCGGACTCACGGAAGCGAGCATAGCAATCCATTCCATCGTCTCCGGGAACCATGCTCTTCTTGCCTGCGGCATTGTCATGTCATGTAAGCCGCCTTGCGGTGCGCGCCGCCGCAGGCGGCCGCCCGCATGTACTCTGCCATTCTGCTTGGCCGGGCACGATGCATGCGCCAAATATGATGCAGGCATTGCATGTGTTGGGCTGGGCTCACCGAATCCGCTGTTGGGCATGAAGCGGTCATACATCACGGGACCCGTGCAGTCAGCATCTATCTGCCTGTGGATGAGGATACAAGTCCAGGGCGTCGATGTTGGCCCTCTGGATCTGTCTGGTGCGCCTACCTTGGTACATCACATCGCAGCAGATGCGGTCGATTTCAAATGTTAGCAGTTTTCAAGTGCCCAGGTGGTTTGTGTCGCCCACCCCATTTCTAGCGTCTGTACACCGTTGCTCTGATCGCCGCACAAGCTGTGCTGCCCGATGTCCCGCAGGTCTGCCCATAGGTGCTATTACCCTATTCGCCCTCCGCCCACCTCGCCGTTGACCGGCCTTCTTTACCACGCCACGTTCTCCGGTTCTGGGTGCATGCTCGCATACCTCGCAGTCCGAATCTTACACCTACCTGTTGCATATATCTGCAGCCAGTCGCGCACGCTGTGCTACCGGAGAATATATCTGAGATGGTCAACCGCCCGGCTTGAGTCGGTGTTACGTGCCAGCGCGTGTGGGAGGCGCCACTCCCCATCCATTTGTTGCCTTGTCACCAATCTGCGAATAGGGAGCTCGGGGTATCAAGTGGAGGGCCAAAAGAGGCAAAAAAGAAACACAATAAGGAGGCCCGACAGTTCCAAACCGCGTCGTCGGAAAAGCGGTCATGCCCAACGGTTCCGCCGCGTCGATCCAATGCTTGTCGGACGGTACCACGGAGTCCTGCTCCTATGCGTTGTTACTGCGGCGTGTCGCTCGACGATCCCGGTAGTGGAGGCTGGGGGTGCTGTGCTCCGTGTCGCCGAGGGAAAGAGTTGGCCAATTCCTCGCTGGTCGCGTTACAGCTGTTGGGTGCGATGGTGGACTGCCTCGAGTCCTCTTTGGGAAGGGCACAGGTGTTGTTACGTTGTGGATTGGAAGATCGCTCGTGTTTCTCTTTGTGTGCTGGCGCATTTTCACTCCGCCCTCGTCTTGTGCTGCGCCAGTCTGTGCTACGATCTTCGCTGTTGTCCTTACTAAGAGCTTACCATCGTGTGCACTTTCCGAATCTGGCATTCCGGGCTTTACTAGACTTGTTCGGTTCATGTTGGTCATAAATGACAGAGATCCGGGATCTGGAAATTCACAGCTGACTCCGTGGGTAGAGGATGACTGTGGCACCTAATGGAGCCCAATCTGCCAACCTCAGGTCTACCGTCAGAGCTGTACGGAGTCATTTATGTCGAGATCAATTTTCTGGGCGTTTCCTTCTGGAGCACGAATGCTTGGGGAACCATGAGCGGCATTTTAATTGACCAGCTGGCATATATTCCGTCGTTCTTTATGCTGCAATACGTGAAATCCTTGTCTTGCCCCCTCTTTTCCTCTCCCCTGCATGCATTCTATTGGGCATCTGCACAGAAACATCACTTTTCTCCTCCGTGGAAGCACACACTGTTTTGAATCTGCTGTTTATAGAGGTTTGAACGTAAACTCAGTCATTGCAGTCCGGTTCGACCCAGGTTGGTGATACGAACCAGGGTTACGACATCAAGCTCGACCTGTCTTCGCAGAAGAACTCTTTCTTGGGTGGGAGGTTCTCGGAATCGTCCGAAGAGCTGTACGTGATACTCTTGAACTTGTCCGCAGCTTGCTCCTGTTGTGATTCAACATATCAGTCCATCTTTCCTTGGTATTGGCAATAGCGGGTTTCGAAGATGGAATCAATGCACACCCCGTATTCACACGTGAACGAGGCGCGGTCATTGCAGAACTCTCTCGCGACCCCATTATCGTGCTTACACAACTTCGGGCGTCCTTTGTTGTACTGCAAGCTCTCGATTGGGATCTGCACGAAGAGTTGTGAGAGGACTGACTGTCAGTCCGTACCCGTAGCGACAGTGCTGAGAGCGACGGATGCATACCTTGGATGATCAGCCCGTAGTTCGTGCTAAATGCCTTATTGCAGCTCGAGCAGTGACATAGCGATGCCCGCGCGGATTCGGCAGAGTCAAGCTTCACGGCGTACTGCAGCTTTGTACACGTGCGTGTATGCCTGTGGGGAATATTGAGAGCCATCGTAAACAAAGTGTTAGTTAAGCGTGGGGTGATTTCAAATGTATTGAGGCCCGGACACGTGGTTTTTTAGTGCTATCAGACCAGACAGCTTCATTTTCTGAATGGCTAGCTCCTTGGTTGGGTTTTGTGATGCCGTGGAACAGGGCCCGCCTTCTGCATGATCGGCATTGGTTCTCGTCGATGTTCGAGGCGAGAGGCACCGCACGCTCTCCAACGTCACGGAATATCACGGTGATTTTACGGACATGGCGTAGCCACATTTGAGAAATGTGAGTTAACTGTCATCCACGCGTCATTCACTCCGAGGAGTAGATATGATAGAAGATGCTACAAAGAAGTTTTTTATGAACCTTGACAAATCTGGGGCGAGAGGGAACTGATGATTACTAGCCTCAAAACGACAAGTATGACAACTTTAGAATGCTCTAGCTCCCATGGAGATCGTCATCAGATAAATACCCACAACTATAACTACCACTCGTCAACCTAATCTGGCAGCACATGGGTCCGATTGCAGCCTGGTGGTGAATCCGGAAATTAAGGCTTGGGTAACCGTCGTTTGTTCACTACGTTTTGATTCGGCTGTTACTATATTGCGCATATTAAAGCGCGTTGATCTTGCAGTAGCTTGAAGACACCCCGAGCGGCGTGCGATACACTGGCAGCCAGGATTGTAATTTCGAAGTCCCAAGATCTTGTATTTCGAGGGCCACAGCTTCGTATTTCCACACCGCCGTTTTACTTTATGCAGGCGCAGGAAGATCAGGCGTATTGGGCTCAGTTTCTGTTGTCCATCACCCGACTGACTTGTTCGCGGCTACTGCTGTGCATCGCTACTCTTGGCCACGTCCTCCCAGTCTTCGCAGATCTTCGAGTTTCATCAAATGTGTCCTTTATTCTAGCCTGGTTTTCGTTCCGAGTGGCGATTTGAGCGGAACTGTCTTGCCGGGAACCGTAGCCGTGCCCTGGTCAGTTCGACTATGCTCGCTACGGTTTCTGCAGAGTCTCTTGGCTCATTTCCTGTGACTTTCTGATCGACTGTGTGCACGCCAACTTTCATCATGAATGAAGATTCTGTGCCGATACGTAGAGGTCCCTACAACGAAGATAGACCACGGGAACATCTTCAAGCAGTAAATCACCTACTCATTCCCATCATCAACATGACTAAAAAGGCGATGTACACGGTGTCACTGAATCTGAAATCAAAGTCAGGCGGCTTGGTTAGCCAATTTTATATTATCTACGCTCAATTGTCACGTAAGTGGGAGGGAGGTGAGCATAGTCTGGGAAATAAGGATGCTTCGACAACCTTGGCAGTCAACAAATCTTCCAGAATCATCTGAACTGATGATAAAACCATACGAGAAAATGATATCGATCCGCTGTTTTTTCTTATGGCAATTTGGCTAGAAAATCGAAACGAGATATCCCACTTGCCGGGGGATTTGCGCGGCGCTTAAACGAAGCCGACAGAAGGTTAGCAGAGCACATGATTCTGGTAGCAAGCAGCCACATTGTGAAGATAGAATCGACGGAACAACAAAGAACACTAATTTTCGCTGGTCTCTGAGTGATTAAATGTTGAATGCCAATACGTTTGGGTACATCCACCCCTAGAGGCATCGAAGGACATTTTTATTACGAAGTACAATGACCAAGACCTTGCCCAGCTTCGACGAGAGTAGAGCTGCTTGTGTTCCATCTTGCATAATATACTGTGATCGCGGTCCAGAAGTTTGACAAGTAGTGCCTCTGCTGATGCACTTCCGAGGCCAATCCCACCTAACGCGGCCCATCGCCGTAGTCCTTCCGAGCATCGCTACCAGAATACCTACATGACCGCCCACAATAAACTGAGCATAGTCAGTACCAGCGACACAGATTGGAATAGTGGCATCCTGCAGACACGTAAAGATTCACGAAAACACGAACTACTTTGATGTAAAATTCGACCACAGAATCATGATCCCTGCCATGGCTCTTTGACAACCTCACCCACCGCCATCCTCCACAGGATTCTCTTCTCAGGCAACATCCCTCTTCTTAGTCTTGTCCCGCCGGTGCCACTCAGCAGCCGGATCAAGCACTTCCAGCAGGGCCATTTTGGGCATGCCGGAAAGCCCCTTCAAGGGCCACGGCTCTCGTTCATTGATACCACCCACTCCTCACTGCCACGTTCTCGTGGGTACATCGTCTCAGCTCCCGCGGGATCCCTTCCCCAGCCTGACGGCTCAGGTGCTCCAGGATTCCGATGAGATCGACGAAGACTGTCCTAGCAGGGAGCTCGACGCCGAACCTCCCGACGGAGTCGAGTGAGTTCGTCAGGTCGTGGCTCGTACCGGCCGCACAGCTCCGAGAATACCTCGCTGCAGTTCGAACTCCTTGTGGCATCCGGACACGCCATGACGCGGCTTCCGCAGCCGCCGCTAGATCTCCTTCCTCTTCTCCAGCGCGCGAATGGTCTTTTTGCAGATCTGTCGCGTCGAATGGCGCTTGCTTGCTCCTTGAACCCAAAACGGGTTCAGAGAAACAAAGCCATTGCGGCGTGCATAATGCATGCTTTTAACACAGTTTCCGTGGTTGAGACGAGCAAGAAGGTGACTAAGTAGTTATGTAAGATGAACGCTGGCACCTGGGCAGTTTCTCGAATCGGTCGAAGAAATCAACACATGCTCGCGTGGCACTGCTTGGTCACTTGCATCGCAAGAATGAAGGCTGTGAGTTCAGGGACGCAGAGATATTGTCAGAAGCAAGCTATCCATTTCTGCGCCAAGCACAGCTCTTTCAAGCTTACAGCAGTCTTGCCTCGCAGTTGAACAAATGTAATTATACGCGGTGTTTTGATTCCTGAGAGTACAAAGGAGCATTTACATGCGCCATCTATTCATAAAGGGAAAGTATTGCCGCCAAAGGCCGGTGGATTAACGATTTCCCGACCTGTAAGCGCAGCCTTGGGCCGCTTGAATGGCACCGTAGTAATCATTACTAAGAATAATCGTCATTGACGGCGAGGGCTCACGACCTCGGCGGCATATATCACGAGCAGGAGCTGCATCCATCTACAAGTCATAGGGCCAAAATAGTATCGCATTGGAAGCGCAACATATTGCCCAAAGGAGTCACAACATAAAAAACATTGAACGTACAATACGAACCGTCCCGAGCAGACATGGCCAAGAGCTTCCGCGAACTCATCGGGGTGCCGCCGTCGACGGCATCGCCCAAGGACAGCGTCCTGGTCATCATCGACGCGCAGAACGAGTAAGAACCCCCCCCCCCCGGGCCACCTCCCCGGGACTGCCCGTGCCAAGGTGGGTCACAAGACCCGGGTCATGTCCGCTCACACGCGGGGGACGCGACAGGTACGCCGACGGCCAGCTCAAGACCTCCAACGTCGAGTCGACGCGCAAGGCGATCGCGGGACTGCTGGAGAAGTACCGCGCGGCGTCGGCGCCGGTGGTGCACGTGGTGCACAAGACGCCCGAGGGCGCGCCCGTGTTCACGCCGGGGACGGCGCTGGCGGCCGAGTTCGGCGAGCTGGAGCCGCGGGGCGGCGAGAAGGTCGTGGAGAAGCAGTTCCCGGGGAGCTTCACGGGTACGGACCTGGAGGGGTTCCTCAAGGGCACCGGGAGGGGCAAGGTTGTCCTGACGGGATAGTAAGTTTTTTCTCTTGCCTCGGCTCGTTGCCAATTGATTGCTGGTTCTTATTATCATTCGGTGCCTGGGTTTTTTGAGGCATTGATCATGGGCGTGTTGCCATGTTTAAACTACAATGATGGCTGACTTTGCTGCCCGCCCGCCCCTCTCAGCATGGCCCACGTGTGCGTCAGCACGACCGCGCGGCAGGCGGCGGAAAAGGGCTACGACGTGGTGGTCGCGGAGGACGCGGTGGGGGACCGGGACATCCCCGGGGTCAAGGCGGAGGACCTGGTGAGGACGTCGCTGGCTGAGCTGGCGGATGCGTTTGGCACGGTGGTCAAGTCAGCGGACATCAGCTAGACGACGGACCAGGTCGGCAGTCACCGCCCATTGAGCTCCAACCGCATGTAGTTTGTGTTAATAGACATGTCATCCATGCCATGCCGAAAACCAACGCCCGTTGTATTGAGGGTCTAGAGCAACCAGCATCGTCACATGGCTGGCGTCACCTGTGCGGGCCACACGTGGCTGTCCGTGGCCGTGCAGCGCATTGGGCCTGTGATATCGGCGACGACTGTTTAGAGCGGCCAATTCGGCCACGGCGTCTTGGCCCATGGACCGTTTCGAAACAAACGCGGCGGCCTCAACGGACGGGGCACCTGGCGGCCTCAGCTGGCTGGGCTGAAGGTTCTAGGCGGTCTAGTGGGTGCCGGGCCGCCCCAAGACAAACTGTGCTCTATGTGCTCTACCTAGTAGGAGATGGCGGAGAGGCGGGCGGAGTAGGGCGGAAGATCGGACAGCCGTGGATCCGGGGGGCCATGGAGGAGGGAGGGGCCAGGCCCAAGAGGACCAAGACGCTAGGCAGACCACGCGTCCAGGTCGACAGACAGGGCAGACGAGGGACGAGAGAATTCAAACGAGATGCATTTGAGCGGGCACCCTGAACGTGTTCGTCTCGAGGAATCGGTTGACAGAGTCTGAAGCTCTGCTGACGTTGTTCCAAAAATAGGATACACAAATACACAAGTTAGTGTTGTGTTGTGTTGCAGCCGCAGCCCTGGAGAGCAGAGAGAGATCCGGAAGTCTGCCGGTGCGGGGGTTGGATGGATGGATCTTTGGGAACATTGGATGGACGGGCGGGTGGGGAGGTGGATACGTAGCAGGTGGGATGCAACCTAGCATCGCCCATCGGCTTGCTTACCATAGTACTTACAAACTGCTGTTCTCAGGCTGGGTTGTACTCTTCCGGGGTACCTACATATTCTGTCTATGTACCGAGTCTGCCCTCTGCCCATGTAATGTCGAGTAGTGTAGTTAGTTCACCGTCCGGTATGGTAGGGCTGGAAATAATGGGGATCTAAGTGTGAAGGGTGGTCCTTTTGCAATAAGGTTATCGCCCATGAAACATTTGCAGATTCAGACGACACGGAACGGGGGCTTTATGCCTCCCGGGGTGTTGGAGCCGAACGTTCAAGCAGCGGAGTGCGTGGGCCGGAAGGAGGAATGCCAGCGGTTGAAGTTGTTGGAAGTGGACATCTCGCAATATGCAGCAGGCGTGTGCATGCTTAAGAAGTACCTAGGTATGTATATCAATTCAATGTCTCAGATGGAGGTAACACCAGGCAGCCACACAGCACACCACACCACATGGCAGGAGGATTCCAATTGCCGATGCTTGGTCTTTGTCCTCGTCTTCTCGTTCCATCCCTCCCTCTTCTTTTTTATCTCTCGGGATCTCACGTCATCCAAGCTGAAGGGCCCAGGTGGGGCTGGCCTTTTGCATTGGCCAGAGAAGACATGCATGCTAACTGCCTCAAGACAAGACAACGGCTAGCGTCGACCCTAGGCCCACCGTACCATGCAGTTGGTTCAGCACATGCACCTTCGCCTTTGCCGGCTTGGAAACGGCCCTCACGTTGAAGTAAGTCAGTCCCCTGGGCCTGGCCTGGCCTGTGTCTGTGGATGGAGCTAGCCGTTCAGCCAGCCAGCCAGCCAGCCAGCCAGCCATCTGTTTAGTAGGTAAGTACTTGTCTAGTCGGTCGGTGAATCGATCGAGCAAGCAGCAGTCAAGTAATGTGTGTGTGTGCGCGCGCTCTCTGGTTCTGCCTTGCATATCATATTTATGGGGCTGCTGCTCCTCCTGGCTGACGTCGCATTGCGCGCATGGCGCATGGGACGGACCAACAGCCCAACCCCAAGGCTAACAACACTAACACCAACCACCAACCACCAACAGCACTTATCACAATCCCAACTCGTTTTTCACATCTACTGCCCCTCCCAACCCTGCCTGTTCCTTGATTGCAGCCAGCCTGTGCCGCCTACACGCATAACATCACAATCGCTTTCATCGCTGCGCCCTTGTCACTCCGCCCGCACGCGCTTTTCCCTCGGTCATGCCCCAGATCGTAATCGTGGCGGCCGCTTGACTGGCCGACGACTACCCCTCCTTCATACCATTGTCTATCGCTTCCTCACATATCTCTGCTACCCATAGTGCTGGGGAATCCTCCCTCCCGCTCCCACCCTCCCACTTCTTGCTGGCCTCGACCTGCGCCGCACCTTGTCTGTCACCACAACCCACACTCCCACCATCTCTCCCACCCGCAACAAAGCAATCCTCGTCTCGTGTCCGCACACGGCCCAAAAGTAGGACCAACCGACGCCCCTCGACCAATTCAAAGTTTCAGGGGTCCTGCGCCAAAATCCCCCTCCCCCAAGAGGCTAAATTGGGCACTTTTGGTTTCCCATCAAGCCCGCGCAAACCCCCTTCCTGGACTTCTTCTCTTCGTCTGCCCACAATGTTAGTCCAAGTTCCTGTCGCATCTCAACCGTGACCCAGCCGCATGTGATTTATCTGCTCGCGAGCCCTCCCTCCTGCTCCTCCAACAACCACCGCCTTGTCTCAGCCCCACAACCTTCCAGCCCCAGCCCCAGCCGCCGCGCCAGGCCGCTGACCATCATTCACAATGTCTAGCATGCTGCGAAAGAAGGAGGTCTACACCATAGTGACCCCGATCCCGGGCTTTATCCCGCGCCAGCTCGCCATCGACATCCTCCATAGTCATTCCGAGGTCATCACCCTCAACCCTTTGGTTCTTGACCACAAGCCCATCAAGGCGCCCCAGAAGGCGGCATCGGACGAGTACTACAGCACCTGGTACGAGATCAGCCAGCGCATTCAGTATGTCCCGGGCCTCGGGCGGATGGGGTCCGGCAAGATCACCTTCAACGGCTGCTTCCACGACATGCCATGGGGCTTGCAGACTCACATATACGCCCCCATGAACGTCGACCTGAGGAACAAGTACAGAATCGCCGGCAACCAGCCCGGCGTCGAGCCTCCTGAGCAGCCCGAGATTGGCCTGGCCTCCCTCGGCGCTCCCAGCGACGGGCTGTACCTCCGCGACGACGTCGAGATTAAGTGCAACGTTGCTGTCATGTCCTTTGTCAAGACCCAGATGAAGGCTGCCTCCAAGGAGATGGTCTCGCGGATCATCAAGAAGGCCGAGCTCCTCGACGCCGGGGTCCTGCATGCCATGATCGAGGACGGGAAGCTGAAGACCATCAACCCAAACGACCGGACCAACGCGATGCCAGATGCCCGTTTGTCATCACCCAGGCCGTCCCCTACGTCCATGTACCACCAGCCTGGCTCCATGTCACCCCCACCCGTGCCCTATCAGATCCCCCGGCCCCAATCTTATCAGCACCATAACAAGCCCGGCACGCCTGTGCAGAACCCACATTGGTCCGCTCCGTACGGGGCCCATCAACCACCACCACCACATCTCCATCCCGCCCATGCGGAACTGCCAGGCCAGCAGCACATTGGCGGCCTCGCACAGCAGACCCACGCCGCTGCCCACAACAGCTTTGCCGTTGAGATGCCTGGCGACTACTCTTACCCGCAGACCTCCCCGCGACTGCAGCCGCCCCAGCCCTCACCGACCTACAACTCGGACAACGCCTCGACTCATTCTTCACGTATGTCGCCCCCGCCTGCCGAGGATTGGCGATGGTCCCAGAGCCAGGCCCCATCTCAGGGAAACGGCTCCCGGCCCACCTCCGTGTCGTCCGAAGTGTCCGGCGGGTTCCAGTCGCCAGGTCTTGACCACCAGGGCTTCGCTTCTGAGCTCTCGACGCACAGAGAGACGCCCGAGGAGCACAACCCCAACCCGGATGCACTTAAGCGGCTCGACGCCAAGGTGCCGCCAGCCCAGAAGACATATGCTTCTTACAACCCCGCAGACTATGCCAAGGGCCGGAACTACCCCGGCCAGGCGAGATCGCAGAGCTATGGATACAGCCATTGAGGGGAGAGTGCATCAAAACTTGGGGTTCCGAGTTAGTCAGAGAACGAGGACAAGGCGTGGATCAGGGGTTGCATGGGTGGGTGTGCTGATGCTGACATGGAAGAGATGTTGATGACTTTGTTTTGAACTACGCTTCTCCGCCAGGCGTTGTGGAGTTTGATGCACGAATGCGGGCAATCAGGCGCTCCCATGCGTTTCAGACGAGGATGGTGCTCTTGCTTTTAAGAGATCCGGGAGGGAACAGGATACCACACTCCCGGTCCAGATCCTAAGTAAACTCGGTTGGTTTGGGCAGCTGCCAATGGATACCAGGCGTCACCGTATCTGGCGGAATATAGGCCATTCTATGTTTATATTTTTGAATCAAGTTTTATACCCTTCAGGGCGTGCTACGAACGTCGAGGCGCGCATGACTATATGTGGCTAGGGAAGATCAGCAACACGACGCAACCAGGCCGCCCACCTTGAGCGGGAGGACACGCGCCTGCTGGGCACAAGAAAAAAAAGGGACCAGGAGCAGAAACGTGGAAGAACCTACTCGAAACCTGATTTTGAGGAGACCAACAGGTGCCAAGATCCGAGACACCGCAATTAGAAACGAATGAGTCCCCTCAGCCAGCCGAGTCCCACACCACCGAGGCTTCTAAACTCTGGGGCGCGGCTTGATCTCTACCTTCATCTCGTCCTTCTGCCACGTCGTGTAGGTCTTCTGCCTGTCCAGCCAACCGACGCTACTCGGGTGCAGCTTCATGTCGAAGTTCCAGATCATCCTGGCCAGGACCGTCTTGGTCTCTGCATACGCCAGGCTTGAGGGGAGACACGAATGAGCACGACGACTTCGACGGGAACAGGAGGGGCATAGGACAGTGGTGATGATGACTTACTTCTTACCGATGCAATTCCTAGGTCCAAAAGAAAAGGGATCTTACGGTGGTGGGGAGGGGGGAGTCAGCAAGATATCCCAATGGTGGTGCCGGTACACCACACGGACGAAAAGAAGACTCACGGAAACAGGCCCGGTTGTCCCCGTCGAACTCGGGGTCCCCGAGCCACCTCTCAGGCCGGAACGCCAGCGGGTCCCTGAAGTTCTCGGCCGACCGGTGCGCCGAGACCTGGTGCACGCCGACCGCCGCGCCGCCCGGCACGAACGCGCCGCACACGACCCTGCCGCCCTCGGGGACGCGCCGCGGGAACGTGCCCGGGCCGGGCGGGCACAGGCGGAGGGCCTCCTCGACGACGGCGCCCAGGTAGGGCAGGGCAGCGGCGGCGTGCGGCGCGATGTCCGCCTCGGAGGCGAACGCGGAGCGGACCTCGGAGGCGAGGCGCGCGAGGGCGCCCCGGTTGGACAGGAGCAGGTACGTCGAGCCGCAGAGCGCCGTCGCCGAGGTCTCGCTGCCCGCGACAATGAGGACCTGCGCCGCGGTGTACGTCTCCTCCAGGGTCATTCCCTTCTCGCCGTCTGCGTTGAGGATGTACGACACTGTG
>LJJS01001785.1:55989-106023 GCA_001447215.1 Diaporthe aspalathi
GGGGGGGGGGGGAAGGGGCGCATGTTAGCGCATGAGCGGGGACACACAACCTACATGTTACTGGTGAAAGAGAGAGAGGCGCGAAGAAAGAGCGAGGAAATATGGTGGAAGAGACTCACTGAAGTCGGGCCGGTCTGTCGTCTGCTGAAGCCTCTTGTCGACGCGCTCGACGCCAAAGGCGAACTGCTCCTTCCGCGTCCGGATCAGCCGCCGCGGGATGAAGAGGCACAGGAGGGTGGCCAGGGGCTCCGGGAACCGCCGCGCCGCGCGGAGCATCGTGCCCGCCTTGAAGATGTCGAACACGGCCTGGAGCCACCAGTGCCACTCTGCGTTCTGCAGGCAGTAGAACGGCTCGCCGAAGGCCAGGTCGCCGATTATATCTGGGTTGGCCGTCGGGGGTCAGCGTGAACTTGTTCGATGCTGAGAGTATCTCTTGTTGAAGCGGGCCATGAGGCGCTGGCTGGCTGGCTGGCTGACAAACAGCACTTGAGGCAGGGATAGCGCCGACAACGACATACCGAAAGTGGTGAAGTTGTACCAGGCCGTCATGTCCACCACCGCACTCCCGCTGCTCCCTGGCGAGCCGCCACCGCCGCCGCCACCGCCACCACCGCTGCACAGGCCGTGCAGCTTGTGGACGAGCAGCGACGCGTAGCCGCAGATGACCGACTCCTGCGCGCGCAGGGCCTTGTCGCTGAAGGCCGGGTTCTGCAGGCGGCGCATGCGGCGGTGGCCCGCGTCGTCGGCGTCGAGGATGTTGACGACGCCCGAGACGGTCTTGTTCCACCACTGCGGGTCCTTCTCGAAGTTGCCCGTGCCCTCCTTGTTGGGGAAGCCGTAGATGGCCGGCCATGCCCTGCTGTCTGTGTCTGTTTTTGGTTGGGGTGGTGCGTTAACGAGCCTGCTGGTAATTTTCAACCCTGAAGAAATCGCTTGATGGGCGGCATGGACCCCCTTCTGTGAAGAAAAGGCATCGCTGGATGGCTGGCTGGCCTCCGGGTTGTACGTACATGACAGCTCGTCCGGCGCGATCCTGATGACGGGCCCGTACGTCTGGTGCCACTCGTTCACCTTCCAGTGGCTCAGCCCGCGGACGTCATACCAGAGGTAGTAGGCCCGCGTCGAGCCGGCGAGGAATGGTCCCGGGTATCTCCTGAGCGGGTGGAGGAAGAGGTTGTAGAACACCTTCCCGGCCGCGAATAGCAGCACTGACTGCTCGTCGTGGATGTCATGTTAGTCTTCGTTCTTTGAGTCGGACAACTGGCCTGGGCATTGTGATATCTCACCGCGAGTAAGTATAGTGGAAGGCTCCTGAGGGATACCATCGCTCCGATTGCTGGCAGGTGCTCCATGTTGGGCGCCCAGGTGGTCTCTCGCTCACTTGCAACGTGAGGATTGGGGCTGAGTGTGAGTTGAGCGTGAGGGCAAACGTGTGAGTGAGATTTCCGGTCTTGGACTTGCTTCTATCCAACTCCGGAATAGTATTGAAGCGCCCGTCTGTCTATCTTTTCTCCACAAATTCGTAATGTCTTCTAATTCCTTCAGCTTGATAGGTGAACCTCGGGCAGGGTAAGACACCGACACGCATACACTCTACTACACGGCTTCTAATTACAACTCCAGCCTGCAGATATGCTGGTGGGTCCTTCTCGTTCTCGGGTCGCTCGCTATACTATAGTAAATTTGCGATTATCATAGCAGCTGAGAATGGAAGTGACCCCCCGTTGGATCTCTTTTTCAGCATCCGCCCTTGCCTCTGCGTCGCACGCGCCCCCGCGAGTCATCTCACCGATTGCGTCCTGGCCGACGTTGCTTATCTGCACGGCTCTACTATGTACCATCACGATGAGTCCCAGGGAAGCTGATTCAGCCTTGCAAAATTAGGTTTGAACAGGGGCGATAAAGGTCACGAAGGTGAGGGGAGCCTGCCTGTAAGTGGGCGGGCCCTCGACCCCTTGGGCCTCCTCCCCGTGGGGACAGGAATGACTCGATCCACCGGGCAACGATATGGCGGTTATCGGTGGCCCGCTGTAATTATTTATGTCAAGCATGACAATAGGAATACGTAGACTGACAGTTTTATTTGCATTTCGATTCTATTTGGCTTCTTATCACGGTGCCACCTCGAAGCGTGGCCGGCCGGGGGCATACCCAGAACAAAGGTGTCCACGCGTTTGAAGCCAATCTGCCTCGACATCGGCTTAGCCTTGATTGCAGCACCGGATCTAATCTTTTCCAAAGTTAGAGTGCTCGCTTCTGTTGTTACGTATTCCTTCATCGAAGCCCGAGCCTGACGATATCGTTGGCCCGGCATGCCTAGCCGGATGTAGGAATGGCTTCCTGGATACTCGGCGAGCCGCACTGCTTCGAGTAACATGGATAGGCATTCTAGAACTGGATCTCAGCTGCCCATGCCACATTAGGACGTATCAAATTTGTGGATGACTTATGGAGTCGTAGCACGGATGTATCTTGCGCGCCCAGACTCCATCAATCGGAACTCAGCTTCAATATGCCAACCCACGGCAGCTGGACGGACCGAAGCATGGCACCTGAAACGCAAAGCGAGGCGGAAAAGGGACGCAGCTCAAGAGAAGTCTTAGCGATTCTAGGTCAGCACAAGAACCTCAAGCGTATTCATCCTCAAGCATAGAGACATGGGGTCAACAGTCCTGTGTCTGGCCTACTCCGAGATCGTCATATCCAGGACCTGGGCCCCCGGGCCGTCGCCGCAGTGTGTACCCAGATATGATAGTCACATGCGTCTTCTAAGCCCTTGGCCCACTTTGACAAGCAATCCGACTGTGTGGGTGGATCGTCATGTCCATCCCGTTTCGAAAGGTCGACTACTCCGAAGTAGGGCCCGATAGAAACTTGGAAACCCCCCGAGATTCCGTATTGTACTGGGTCCATGGGGCAAGAGGCGCTTCTGTTTGCGTGGTCTCGCAAAACACGGTCGCCTGTGTGGTCCGCAAGCTCTCTATTAACCAGAGTCAGGCATGATGCTGCTCACCCTTTATCGGAATGGGGACCTCGGTGGGTCAGGAGGGACTGAAGGGATGTAGTGGATGTGAGGGTGCACACAAATGGACGGTCGTGTACCCTTCTTCGTGTCTTTCATATCATTGCTGTTCCGGTCCTCTCTATATTACCCCATTATTGTCTGAAGTACCAGACCCAGGAAGACGTTGCGAAACTGTTGCTTTATATGCCTTCCCCCATCCAGAATGCAAGTCATCAGTTGTCCTCCCGAGCCCTTGGCGCTGCCCAGGGACAAGACAGAACTTAAGCGGGCAAAGCACACCAAGGTCCTCGACCTGAAAAGGCCCCTCGACATAGATACGCCGCAACCATGGGAGACCGTGAATGCCACCATCCAGTTCCGCAACAAGGACACGCAGTACTGGTGGGACCGAACGGGTCGCATGTTCGCAAAGCTTATCCAGAGGGCCGGGTACAGCGCGGCAGAGCAGTACCGCGAGCTGATCTTCTACGCCCTCTTCGTCGCCCCGGAGCTGGGCAGGGCCCCCGACGCGAACGGCAACGTCCGCGGCTGGAGGAGCCCGGGGACTCCGGACTCGACGCCCATCGACTTCTCGTGGGAGTGGGGGCCGGGGAACAACGGCACCGTCCGGTACTCGTTCGAGTGCATAGGGCCGCACGCGGGCACGGAGCTGGACCCGCTCAACTCGCACGCGACCGACGCCTGGATCCAGAGGCTGCGCGGCCAGGGCATGGTGCCCGGGCTGGACCTGGAGTGGTACGACCACTTCACAAGGGCCATCCTGCCGTCGCGGGACATGCGGCGCGACAAGACGGCGGACGTGTTCATCGAGGAGACCACGCCCAAGGCCGGGGTGGTTGTCGCGCTGGACATCGAGAAGAGCGGGCCCGTGATGAAGATGTACATCTACCCGGGGCTCAAGGCGCTCGAGCTCGGCGTCACCAACCTCGAGCTCGTCCAGCAGGCCATCCGCGGGCTCCCGAGGGCGCAGTACGAGTCCCTCGGGTGTGAGCCCCTGCTGCAGTACCTGGCCGAGGGCACCGAGAGGTGGGGGTTTGAGACGGGCATCCTGTCGATAGACTGCCTGGAGCCGAGCAGGGCCCGCGTCAAGGTGTACATCCGCGCCAGGCACACCGGCCTCGACTACATGATGGACTGCCTGACACTGGGGGGGCGCCTCGACACGGCCGGCAGCGAGAAGGCCATCGCGGACCTGAAGGACTTCTGGCTGGTGTTCCTGGCGGACGCGCCCGACCGGCTGCCCGATGATGCACCAGGTCGTGCGAGCCCGGGGTTCTATTATACCCTCGGGGCGGGCAAGCCCGTGTCAGCCAAGATGTACGTGTCTCCGACGTACTTCTGCAAGAGCGACACCGAAGTGCTGTCACGTCTGCGTGGGTACTTCTCGACGAGGAAGTCGGATATGCAGATGGATAACTACGAGGCCGCGCTGCATGATGTCTTGTGAGTAGTGATACCTGGCGCCCGTTTCTTTTTTGTCGTGACGCATCATATGTCCCCGCTCCTTTGACTAACATATCCCTCACCCAAGTGGCAAGAAGACCCTTGATGACAGGTGCGGGTCGCACTATTATGTCGGCTGCGCCCTGGCCAAGAACCAGCTTCGCGTTGTCACGTATCTGAGCCCGCAGTCATTCGACTGCGAGAAGGATCTGATCAAGGAGCGAGCGTCGGCAGTATCGACAGCATAGTAACGAGGCGATGAGGAGTTGCGGAGCAAGTTGGTTCCCGTGGATATGGGCAGGGGCATGGGCGTTTAAGGTCATGGTTTCGGTTTCAGTTTCGGGTTTCTGGGGAGTGATGGCCTGTGGAGAAGCCCAGAGACAGCGTTGTGGTTAGTAGCTTTGAGGTATCCTCTGGTTTGTAAGTCTTGGTGGACCTCGTTGGGATTCCTCAGATCACGATAAAATGAATGCGACTATGGTTGTATGAAAGGCCTGCGTCCTGAAAAACGTCACGGGTCCTCATCCACCATTTTAAGTGAGCAGACTTATGTAGTTTCATCCTTTCGCAGTCCGCCCCAGGGCGGCCGATTAAGTCTTATTCCCGGATCATCTCCTTCACCTGCCATTCAACCATGACAATAAGCGCTAAACTCTATGCCGCACAAATCAGCCCTAAAACTCTATTTCGACCCCGTCAATCCTAGCCACTATAGCCATTGTATACGCCTTTACAACCAAATTAACACACACCTCGTCTCTACCTGCCACCAACGATGCCTTCCAACAGCTCACACGCCCTCACCGCCCCTCCCAGGGAACTCAGGCCCCGCCCCACGCGGGCCGCGCTCTCGCGATACTTGCCGTCGCCGAGTATCTCCGCCACGGCGGCCCGCACCTGCTCCGGGGCCGGGCAGTCGGTGCCGAGGTCGATGCCGGCGCCGGCGCGCGTCACCCTCGCCGCCGTGTCCTTCTTGTCCTCGCTGGTCCCCGCGCACACGAGCGGCACCCCGTGCGAGAGCGCCTGCGTGACGCTGCCGTACCCGCCGTTGGTCACGAGCATGCCGCACCGCGGGAGCAGCTCCTCGTAGGGGAGCCAGCTCGCCAGGCGCAGGTTCTCCGGGAGGCTGCTGCCGCCGCCGCCGCCGCCGCCGCCGCCGCCCGGGCGCAGCGCCTGCCTGATCTGCTCGGCCTGTTGCGACGGCACCACCAGCAGGAGGCTCGCGTCGTCGCGGAGCGCCCGGATGGCCGGGAGGATCAGGCTCGTGGGGTCCGTCGCGAAGGTCCCTTGCGTGATGCCCACCACGTGGCGCCCTGCGGCGGGGCAGGCGACCAACTCGTCCCACCAGGCCGGCAGGGCCGCCGGGGTGCTGTTGAGCGGGCTGACGAGCGGGCCGACGTACTCGGTCGGGTGAAGGGCCTGGTCGTACTCGAGCTCCGGGCTGGACGCCTGGATGTGCAGCCGCGGGCTGTACTGGAGCAGCTGTGAGGGCTCGATGGGCGCCAGGCCGAGGTCCGCCCTCTGCGCGTTGAGGCACCCCACGGTTATCTCCGGCTGGCTTAGGACCATGCCGAGGGTTGACTTGGGCGCGTGCTCGCGGAAATACATCGGAACCACGCCCAGCGTCGCATAGGCCGGCATCTCGCCCAGCTCGTGTCTGGGGGGATGATAGCAATCAATCAGCACACGATGAAGGTCAAGCCGGATGGGAAGGGAGGGGAGGAAAATAATAATAAAAAATAACCCACAACACCGCCGCCCCAAAGGGCAGCGCATCGTTCAGCAGCACGTCCGGGGCGAACCCGCCCGCCAGCACGGCGCGCAGGTCCGCCACCTGCGCTGCGAGCCGCCCCCCAAAGAAGACGTCCACGATCTCCTCGAGCGTCTTGGGGTCCGCGGCCTGCAGGACCTTGTCGACGCGGTCGGTCTCGCGCGTGGGCACGAACCGCGCCCCGGACGCCCTCACGCGGGCCTCCTGGGCCGGGCTCGTCAGCCACACCACCTCGTGCCCGCGGTCGACGAGTGCCTTGGCCACCGCCTGCATGGGGAGGACGTGGCCCGTGGCGTAGAAGGTATGGAGGAGGAATCTGGCCATTTTCTCTCAGACTTCCTTTCCCTTTTCCTCGAGGAGTATTTTCTCTTTTCGCGTATGCTTCGTTCTGTCGACGCTTTCGGTGCTTGGGTCTAATGTCCAGTCACAGCTGATTGGCAGGGCACTTCAACGTCTCGCGTGTACGTGTGCGCTCCACGGCTTCCCGTCAGTCTTCTCCCATCTTAACAAGTAACTGCCACCTCCTCGGGCCCAAACCTTATCGTCCCCGAAGTGTATCCGCTACCAGGCCGGATCGGAGGAGGGAAACTTGGTGTTGATCTCTACGACCGGGGGCCCCAGGTGTGTGCCAGGGACAAGCTTCCTTGGAATTACGGGTCCGGGTCCACCCCCACACGAGTCAAACCGTCCCTGGGGGACGAGTCATCGCCGACTTTGGGTCACGAATTGCTTATCTCAGGTGGGGATGTCTGTCGCCCTGAGTGCCGGCGTCGCTGTGGATCATGGCGGGCATGAAACAAGACTCGTGTATCCCTTCCCGTCGGTACAGGTACTGATTGGGCTTTCGACGGGTGACTATGAGTGACGTACTCATGTTCGTATTTGGTAAGAGTTTTGGAGTTCAGTCTCTGCCATTGCGCTCTTGTCGCTCTTCTCCCTTTCCTCCCATTTCCTCCCATCTTGTTCACGGGGTGAGCGGCAGGCCCTCCTCAGCCACGGGTTTCTTGGTTATTCCTTAGCGGATGAAAGCTCATCCGTCCATACTACAGTGGGCCGTCCAAAGTCTTGCACCCAGCCCTCAATTGCACAAAAAAATAGCTACTTTTACTATGATTTAATTCAATTAAGTATGAAAAGAATTAATTTTATAAGAAGACCTGCAAGCGGTTCCTTTACATACTTGTAAACGCGTTAGCATTAAATATCAAATATAATGCTAATAATTATATGTTAAAAGTAATAATGTATCATTCTTATCGAGAAAATATCGATAGCTTCGTGATGAGGCTATTCTGGTGGAGGCGGCGGTGGGGGTAGTCGTCTGGGTCCTCCGAGACCTGTTCAGGATGCTCAGCCACTTTAACGCCAAATAACGGCGCAGCAGACTCTATGCGACGTAATACATTACGAGCTGAAAGCCGTCCTTCCGGTTCACCTGCCAGCTTCTCTTGTAGCAAAGACGTGATAGACTCCTCCTGCTGCTCGGTCGTGAGCTCGGAGGAGTTCCTCCCTCAAGCTTCCCCTTTGATCATCTAGGTTTGCTTAAAACCAGAAATATACACCTTCCGGGTAGCATGCACCATATATCCATACTTCTCTGCATTGAAGTGGCCGCGCCGGCTTTGTGGTAGCAAGCCTACAAAATGGACCATTTGTCGAATAAGGCAAAGCTTCAATTTCGCTATGTTGGTGTCGCCCTGTAAGATGTCCAACCCTGAAATAAATCGCTAGTATTAACACAACTTAGAAATAGCTTCCTTCAAGATGAGGACCATGGGCGAGCTTGCGCCAACCACCGGAGATCCGTCGAGGTGACACTCCACCGAGGCGAGCCTATGCATACGCATAGGTCCGCTGGCCCTTCCCGTCGCTGCGGCCCATCCAGCTCCGCCTCCAGAGCCAGAAGTAGCCATTGAACCCGGTGTCCTCCTTGCCCCACTCCCCCAGGATGCCCAGCGGGGTCACGACGCCCTCGTACTCCCACGAGTGCGCGTCTAGGTAGTTCTTGCGCAGGCTGACGATGCCCGTCGCCGGCGCCACCGTGCCCACGAAGTCGAAGCTCCGCGTGATGCCGTCTCGACAGTCCCTCGCCTCTAGGGGCAGTTTCTGAGGCGTCAGCGGGGTGGAGGAAGGGGATCGCTTCTTGGCGGTGGCGGTGGCGGGTGCCGATGATGGAATCGGTGGTGGCCTGCCAAGCTTGAAGTGGATGTTCTCCATGGCCGGGTCCTTGGAGCCGGCAGGGTTGAGATTGTCGGTGTTGGTTAGCGTGTAAACGTAGTAGCCGTACCACTCGTCGTCGCGGTCATCGTCGATGGTGCTGACCAGGTCACGTACCCGCGAGATGTACCAATCCTGCCAAGAGTTGGAGTGACCCATTATGCCACCATGGCTTCCGTCTTTGGTCTTCTCCAGTAAAGGCACCCTAAACTGAGGTGCTGGTAACGTGGTTGTGGTTGTTGCTGGATTTGAATGTGGTGGTGATGTGTCGCGAAGTAGTGGGATCAGATCTGACCGAGGCGTGTCTTCGAGGCCACTGACCTTGAGTATGTGGGCCATCAAGCCAGCGAGCTGGAGCGATCTGGTGTGTAGGCCCTCCCAGCTTAGCCAGAAACTCTGGTTTGAGGATGTGAAGTCCTCGCTGTGGTAGTCGGCCCTCACGCGGTGGGAGAGACTGTGATACTCGGGAGTCTCGGCAGGCATGTTGGACCAGTCCCAAGGGTGAATCAGGCCCAGAGCCATGGTGAATGCCAGCTCCAAGCTCAATTGTTTCTGTGCCAGCAGCTTCTTCTCGGACCAGATATTTGCCCTCGCGGCCCAGGTGTTGATAGCCATGAGAGCCCTGCCAAGGTCAACATCGCATACGTCCGAATCTAGTTTTCCTTTTTAGCCATGGTGTACTACACGCTTCTCCCATGTACGGTGTTTGTGTCAGGTGTGCAGGATGAAATCCAGCACGAAAGTGGAGCGTAGTTGGTTGCATGAAACGGACATGACAAGGCAAGGGGGGGGTCAAGAAATGTACTGACATCCAAGGACACAGAGGGTGGATATCAGCCCCAGCCTCGCCTCGACCTCGGCAGCCACGTCAGAGGTGATGCCATTGCGATCAGGCTGTTTACCAGGGTCTTCTTCTTCTTCTTCTTCTTGTTGTTGTTGTTGTTGCTGTTGTTGCCGGTTGTGGTGGTGGCCGTGCTGGTCGGGGGCGCAAGCCGGGGCAGCATCAGGATCCCTGCCCGAACCCTTGATCCGTGCCCTCGCCAAGAGTGGACCCATGGCTTCCCTGATGCGGGCCCGCTGCCTTGGGGGGATCGTGACGGCGAGGCAGAGGAAGGCGTCTCTTCTTGCGTCCTGGTCCAGGGCCCTGTGGTGGTCGTCCATCTGCGCCTTGATCATTTCTATCAAGACATCGCGGCCTGGCGTGCCATTGGTGGGAGGGTCCATCTTTAAAAGGCAGCGGCGGTGTTAGCGTGTCAGTCTGTCGGGTCGGTCTAACCTGGTCTGGGGGTGCAGTCTGTGTGTCTGGATGTGACATGGCGTCTCATTGAGCAAAACCCAATCTAGGAGCTTGGGTGTGGGTGTGTTGGGGAAGCAGCGGGCAGGGATCCTACGCGCTGCGTCGTCCGGCCCACCCGTTTGACAAGCAAGGCAGCCTGGGCCCAAGCCCTCCGGGGGAATGTGGAGAGCTCAGACGGGTCCGAGGGCACAGGAGGCTAGCAGGTGTGATGATTCTTTTGGGGACAAGAAGAGGCGATGAGAGGGGGGGGGGGCGCCAAAAAAAAAGAGGGGAGGGGAATAAGGAGACCAAGAAGACTCACGCGTCGCCAGGCAATCTCGGCCAAGAAGTTTGGCGTGTCCAGGGCGCGGTGTATGGTTCGGCAGGAGTGTCGAAGGCCCAGAATGGCATCAGACCCGCACAAGATGGCAACCTTTTGCACGAGCCCGTCCGGCAGCGTGTCCAAGGCCAGGCGGCGTGGGGGGGACCAAGAAGGAAGGTGACTGGGCTCTGGCGCCGACTCAGATCCAGCGCGCTGGGTCGGGGCAGCAGTAGCAGCAGCAGCAGCAGCAGCGTCGTATTCGTTATCCAACAGGCAGGGCGAGTGCGATAGCAGCTGGGGCGGCGATTTGCGTCCCTGCCTGGCCAGATGCAGCTTGGAACGCAGGTTGACCATCTGAAATGGAGCTGGAGCAGAGGGCGGTTGTTTTGCAGCGCACGCAGGCCACCTCGAGAGGGGGGAAAGCAGTGGTTGAAAAGGCCAGGGCCGGGGGGCCGACAGGAAGTTGAAGCTGTGCTGATCGTATGCAGGCAAGTCGATGCCGGGGATTCCTGTCAGAGCAAGCAAGGTGCTGATTGCCTGCTACGGGCCTTGCTGCTTGCATGCACCTTTGCCGTAAGATATCAATCAGGTCTGGGCCAAGATTGCAGGATGCGGGAGGATTCCTGGCTCAAAGTATAGTAGAATTGCAGCCACAACCGCATGCAAGCAAACGGGCAAGCACACGGGCAAGCACACGGGCAAGCACACGGGCATGCGCGTCGGTCAGCTGTAGCCAATGCAGGTCACTCCGAACGTGGTACTGTCGAGGCGGACATGGCCGTTGGGGCGGAATTGGTAATGGTAGCAGGGTCTGTTGCAAAACGCTGCGACAGGGAGGGCCAGACGGCGAGGGAGGAGCTGCTTGGTTCCGGGCTGCCCCGCAAAGCACGGGATAGTCTGTTTATCCCCGGTCAAGACGAGTTGGGGCAAGTACCTAGGTATGTAATTACTGCAGGGAAAACGGGGGGACTCTGTTGGTGACATGGGAGCACAAGACGAAGTTGCGCAGGGCCGTGCGGGATGGGGGCGCCGACATGGCAATCTTGTCGCTTGTTGTTGCAGATGTTGCAGGTATATTGGGGNGGGGGGGGGTAATGGATGCCTCGCTGCTGCTGTTGCATGTTGCACAAACGCACACGCACATGCGCACGCGCACGCAACAACACTTCACATGCATGTCAGCAGTGATGGTGGGGATAAGCGGTGGTGGTATTGGTGGTGATGTCCACGCAACGCCATCACAGCTTCGCCTCGGGCATTGATTGCCGCTGCGGCTATCTGCACTCGACTGTGCCCGCACAGTCTGCCTGCTGACACGCAGCGGGCTTGACCCCCCCCCCGCCCCCCACGCCGCTTCCAGGCCGTGAGAGCGCCAGGATGGCTCAGTTCCATGTTTGCCCATGTCGTCCCTCGCTGGGCACAAGACACGTAAGCCCCAAAAGCACGGGAGGGATTGGCCAGGACCTTCACAGGCTGGTCAGGCTGTGCCTGTGCGATCTGAAAGCATGCTCCCGTCCCGGGCTGGGCGGCGGGCCTATCACCTGCATGCAGAGATAGATGCTGTCTCCATGGCCCGTCATGGTGAGCCGCGACATGTCTCGGTCTGACAAGGTTCAAACCTGAAGCTCGTGTTGGGACTCGGGACTGTATTCTCGTGCGGGCCCGACGGCTGAAATGGGGGTCCTGGGTTTTCTTGGTCGCTCGGGACGGGTCTTGGCAGTGCGAGCCGATGAAGTTTGTGTTTGCTTTCATGCTGTTCCCCGTTGCGCTGCAGTGTCTGTCTACATATGTAGCACTGTCAGGCTGTCAGGCTGTCAGGCTGTCAGGCTGGGGTGCAATGGGGATGACCCTTGATGTCACACCCCAGGTCCCCGCGGCTGGCCCCCTCAGTGGGTCTGCTGAGGCGCAGCGGCCCGCAGCGAGGCAACCTGCCTAGGGTTCCAGGGATTAACCTGTTTTGCTGCACTGCTTTCTTCTGGGGAACCAGGAACCCAGACCAGGACTTCCCCCTTGATTTCTACAATTGGCATCACATTCCACCACAGGGCTGGCAACACAATAGTGTAAGTTGCATAACAGGACCCTCAACGTCTGTCCAATCGCCCTCGACTGTCATTGCAACCGAATCATCCTCGACTTATACCTGTCCTGTGCAATACCTGCGATGGCCTCTCCGTTCATGACGCCGGGCACACATGACTCGCTGACAGCAGCCCTTCAAGACGACAACGATATCTCTCGGTCTGATCTCCGGAACCCCTAGGCCCCTCCTCGAGTTCGCCGTGAGGAAGGAACGATGCCCTATGGCTGCTTTCGGTATTGCCTTCCTTGTCATTCTGTTGAGCCATTCGAGGGCAGACGCCGTTCCCCTTGGATCCCTTCCATGAATTGCAAGTCCGAAGTTTTGGTCAGTATTCTCGACAACTGCCCGGGCTCCAAAGAACTCCCATTCAGATCGGCCCTTATTGCCTCGACGGTCTTCCCGTAGTTTGATCATGC
Organism: Diaporthe aspalathi; assembly: GCA_001447215.1. NCBI lineage: Eukaryota > Fungi > Ascomycota > Sordariomycetes > Diaporthales > Diaporthaceae > Diaporthe > Diaporthe aspalathi. Next base: position 68,543 of record LJJS01001785.1, read on the forward strand.
CACTGCCCTGAGTTGTTCCCCTAGCTTTGATGCATACCCGCCAGGATACTGCCGGACCCTCCCAGGCCGGACTCTCAGGAACCGGGCGGACAGAGTCACCAAGTCGTTCTGAAACTCTCGAATGGTGGCCCCGAGGATGTATATCGCTCGTCTCGCAGTCTTTGGTGCTCTGGAGGTACTTTGTGGGACTCATTCTGCTGCGTCTGTGTCAGAATTTGTTCAATCTGGTAAAGCTCTGATAGCCACTGCACCCCAACCGATATTCCTGTTGCCATATCTTGTCACAGAACCTGTTCAAAAGGCACCTCGGCAGTATGTAGTGACCCCAGAATAGCACCAACTCACGTGCTGAGACGACCTCCTGGGCAATCCATTTGTATTTCCACCAACTGCGTGAGAATAATTCCTGCAGTCCTCCCAGGGCATCTTTTTCATAATCCCATACCTAGTGGTTAGTTAACCAGACTTGCGTTTGGCTCGATGATCAGCTCCATTTCTGACTGGGACGAGTTTATTACTGGACCCAGCCACACAACAACAGATGCTGCATGTGAATAGGTAGATCCGATGCATCATGTGCACCTGGTGGTTTTGTTTCTTCTAGTCGCCTGATTAATGCAGATCGCGTTCATCCAGATGATCTAGCCAGAGCAGTAACTATCTCTCAACACTAATAAGGCCATCACGGGGTCTTCTCCCATCGGCAGTGCATGATATTCGATCAGAATTTGGTACATTTTCGCAACCTCAAAGATGACTGATCGAAAAGAGCACCTTGAACTAGCTTCTAATGCTATTGTAACAGAGACGCGAACACTCTTATCATCACGAATTGAGAAATAACATGCCAGAGCCCTTGATTCGTAAAATATTCATTTTCTAGGGATTCATCTAGCAGAGGCCTGTCTCAAGACGCAAGAAGGCTTCTCAACCTAGATATTGTCTCTTCTGACGGAACAGGATGCTGCGACACTGCTGGTGCTTCTAATACACCCCCGGCGCCCTCCTTCCAGGGATTTCTTTTTTTTTTTAAAAAAAAAGAAAATTGATTCAGTCTGGAAGATGATTCTTACTAGATCAGAGACCTCATTTACAGACAAGATGATATTGAATGCGCACTTGAGCAAGACTTTAGGATACTTAAATCAAGATAGCACTGTGTTAAGTCTACAAAGATATCTGAACATACAATAGCTACTCTAGCCTATGAAATAACGTCATCAGTATTTGAAGCCTCCCAACGCCCTCCCGATACGTATTACTTGTGCTGACCTTTGGCACTCAGAAAGATGGGCTTATCAGGTGTGGCACATGTTTAATGGGGGCCGTGGAGGCCACAGTCCAGGTTCCTCAGGCTACGTAGACATTGGGTCTAGGCTGGTCATGAAAGGTTCAAAGGAAATAGAATATATATCGGCGACCGTCAAGATTGATTTCTCTCCGACAGCTAGAGGAAATAGCGGTTAGTTGATTACATAGTAGGCATGATCAATGTGGTAAACCAGCTCTCTCGTATTCGGAACCCCCCTTTTTGAATGGGATGGTATTAATTATCGTTTTGTTGAGCGTGCATGATATAAGTTTGTCGCCCATTCTTGGCAGCCACCTGGGCAGAACAAAAACCGGGCGCCTGCATCAGTACGCTACCTGGGTCGGCGGCGGCAAGTGGGCAGCCTTGAAAAGGTTCGTCCGTTATACAAGAGAGATTGATGTAACCTCGTAATACGAGTTTTTACATGTGAACACCTTCCCGTTCAATATGATGGTCGCGGCCATACAACTTGATTCAGCTTAGTTTCGGCCCTTATGCCATGGGCACGTCGCGGGAGCATCCATCATATCCAACGTTATGATACCTAAGGAAGCATCGGCTGGTGTTATTTTTCTGTTTAGACCGCTAGCCAATCTTGGCCTTCACCAAAGTGCTGATACAGTCAAAATGGGCTCCCTATAAAGTTTGCACGTACCATGAAGTCAATATACTTGTCTAAATCGGCCTTGTCAGATTATCGTGGCCTGCGACAACAACCTGCCAAGATGGAGCCCAGATTCGGCCTGTCAGTTTCTGTGCCCGCCGCACAGTGGCTGGCATTTGCACTCATCACGGTTTTTGCAGCATCTTGGTTGATCACGCGCCATGCTTTCAGGGTTGATATTGCTCCTGGAGAGCCCGTTCTTCTTTCTTCCAAGGTGCCCTTTCTCGGGCACCTCTTGGGAATGTTGTCCTCTGGTTCCGGGTATTACATGAGGCTGTTTCGCAGGACCAAGCGCCAACTCCAGGTCGCGACACTGTCCATCTTCGGGCACAAGGTCTACGTGATATTCTCACCCTCTCTTGCCCAAGCAGCTCTCCGGAACCGAGACCTATCCTTCGAACCCTTCGTTGTGTTGGCAAGCCATGCCTTGGCCAACTTGGAGGGGCGCAGCCTGGAACTCCTCAGAGACGGGACGATATCGCGAGCCTTCTTCCATACCCTGCCGACCGTTGTTGCGGCTGAGCCGATGAGTCGCATGGCAGCAACTGGACTGCTTTCTATAACAGGAGAGATGGACCACCTTTGTCATCGAATTGATGTGTCTGCCCACAAGCGTGTGGAAATTCCACACCTTTTCGCATACCTCAAGAAGACAATGACCCTTGCGGTCACAGATGCGCTTTACGGACTGAAGGACAATGTGTTCCGGGCAGATTTGACTTTGATAGACGATTTATGGTACATATGTATATCCGGAACAAAGCCCGCAATGGCTTCAGCTAAACACGTCGGTACTGATCATCTACGAATAGGACATTCGACCAAGCTCTACCCTACCTTGCGTCGGGTATCCTGCCTTGGCTGCTCGCACCAACTGGGAACAAGGCCCGGATCCGCGTTCAAGCTGCCCTGGCGGAATACTACCGTCAGAACAAGACCGAAGCAGACTTTGCGAAGGAAACAGCAGACATCACGCTACTCCGTCACCGAGTCTTCCGCGGCCTGGGCTTCACCGACTCGGAGATAGGCCGCATGGAGCTGACCATGGTCTTTGCAGGCACGAATAATAGCGTGCCCTTGCTCTTCTGGATCATCGTCAACGTCTTCGCGCGCCCGGGTGTCGTCGAGAGGTTGAGGGAGGAGGTGCAATGCGCGGTCGACGTCGTGCCAGTCAAAGAGGCGGTGCTCGGGGAGGCCGGAGGGGACCCGACCCCGCGGCGCCAGGCCAACGTGAGGGCATCGCTGCTCACGGACGAGGCCCGGTTCCCGTACCTCGCCGCCATCCAGCGGGAGGCGCTGCGCCTCTGCAACACCACGACCGGGTTCAGGCACGCGGTGCGCGACACCACGCTTCCCGACGGGACCCTCCTGCGCGCCGGGTCCACGGTGCATATCCCGACATCTATCGCGCATCGGCTGCCGGAGGTCTGGGGCCCGGCGGACCCGGGCGAGTTCGAGCCGGCGCGGTGGATCAAGACTTCGGGGACACCCGGCTTGATGAAGGCTCCTGCGGCTTATTTCCCCTTCGGCGGTGGTAAACATCTGTGCCCGGGGAGGAACTTTGCATTTGCGGAGAATGCTGGGTTTCTTGTGACGCTCGCACTTGGATTCGACATCACCGGTCTTGCTCCCGAGACGCAGCCCCAGTGTCCCATAGCGAATCTCATGGGCGAGGGCGTACCGAAGCCCAGACAAACAGCTGCGGTTTCGGTCCAGAGACGAGAAGGCTGGGAAGATGTTCGTTGGAACTTGATATGGTGAATGTCAGCTGCCGCATGTCGCGAAACGGAATGGGGTCTGCCTGTTTGAATGCGCTCAGATTCCAGAATAGATGCCTGCACAAGGGAGAGATAATATTTGGGGTGGGGGATTGGCTATGGCAGCGGAAACCCAAAACCCAGCTCACGGCCAGAAAGAGGCCACGTCACTTTGTCACTTGAGCCACTATCACCAGGTACTCTTGTGAGAATGTGGCTCTTCGCGAAGCCACCACTCATGTTCACGATATTTCGCAGTACGTACAAAGTGTGAGCTGACTTTCAAGGAAGGCATTGCGCCATCTACGGCTAGTGCACGCATCTCAGAGCTGCAAACCCAACACTCCATCCAAGTCCGCCCATGACGGCCACCATGATCAAGAACCCAACCAATACGCTCGAGATGCCGTAGATCCAGGCATGCCTCCGCCTCAGCCCCGCCAGCTCCGCGACCCAGGTCGAAACCGTAGTCAGACATCCACAAAACCCATCCTCGACGCCCTGGAGGACCTGGCAACCAACCACGCCCCCAAGCGGAACGCGCTGCAGGTCCCAGGACATGCCCAACACCGCCGTGCCGAACATGTTAGCGGCGAACGTCCCCAGCGGGAACGCGGGCCGCAGCCCGTTGAGCCACATCGAGACGTAGAAACGCGCGAGCGTACCCAGGGGCGCGAAGACGAGGGAGAAGACAGCCACACCGCGCCAGTATTCCGCGAGGGGCACAGCGGCGAGCACGACGGCTCCCGCCCAGCAGCCCCAGGCGAGGAAGACGGCTAGGCGGTCGGCGACCCTGCGCGTGACGAGAAACGGCAAGGATGGCGTGACGGGCTCGAGGGCGGAGGCGAGGTGGGCGCCTACAAAGAGGCCGGACAGGGACGCCGTCACGGTAATGATGACGACGGCGAGCAGAGCCATGAAGGAGTAGCCGCCGTTGCGCGGGCTGATGGTCGTGCTGCTGCCGTAAGTCAGGTCGTTGGACGCTGCGAGGAAGGCGTCACGGATGAACGAGGAGAAGGACGTGAAGGACCCGCAGAAGCCCGTGGCGAGGCCGATGTAGAGCGGGATGGTCTTCTTGGTGGCCAGGTGAGCCTTCTTCGCGGCGGCGAGGTCGACGGCTGGCTGGCCTCCACTCATCCCCGAGCCAGAGCCACCACCGGATTCCTGGTCACGCCTGGCCGTTTGGATCTGGTGCTCGTAGGTCGGCGTCCCCCACTCGTCGCGGAAGAGCATCCTATCCTCGGCGAGGAAGCCCATGACCAGACTACCCCCGAAGTTGTACCAGACCGACGGGAAGACCGGCGCGCCGGCGTAGTTGGTCAGCCATTGCAGACCCAGCCGCGCCAGTGTGCCGAGGAAGGAGAACAATATCAAGTACGAGACCGTGTAGACCTGTGTGGCCAGGCGCGAGACCCGCAGGCCCTGCGTTGGCTTGTCTCGATCCTGCGCATCTGTTGGAAAGCCGTCGTCGCCCGACACGATTCCAGCCCGTCGCGCTCTGGCCTCCAAGTCACGGCTTGGGGCATCTTCCAGACCATCACCATGTTTGTACCGGTTTCGTTCGCTGAGGTTCTCGAGCGGGCCTTTGACGGCGATCTCGTCGATGTTTCGATACGACTCGGGGATGTCGTGGCCTTGACCTTGACCTGGCAAATAAGACGGGGCTTCACCTTGTCTTGTCGCATCGTCTAGACCTTGGTGACTCGGAACAATCGGTCGCAGCTCCACAGACACCGTTTCATTGTCCTGCTGGTCCAACGTGTCGTGACGCGCCGCACGGGACGGCTGCATCCTCGCACGACGGCTGCTTGATTGAGGCGGCACTTGAAAGGCCCCATGGACCTAACTGCCTACCTATCCTTGGAGCTTGTCTGCTTCATTGCGGGATGCCTGGATTCAGGAGCTGTGGAGGGGAAGAAGAGAATGGATATGATGATTCCTTTAGATAGGCCCAAACTTTGTCACAACTATAAGGTCGGTTGTGACGGCACGGCGTCTTTAGCCCCAAAGGACTCCGGGGGAACGGTGCTGGGAGCGAGTTAGAACGGTACTATGGCTTGCTGCTGCTCGATGTGGTCGACCAAGTACCGCAGTAACAACCCTGATGCGCTGGTAATGCAACGGCAGTTTGCCTCTCCCCTCGGTCAACAGCAATAGGCACAAGATCTTGCCTCTCAAATGGGCTGGATAAGATCACCATATGATGGCCTTAATTACACGATCAGAAGATCATCATAACTGACTGCTACTGTCATTTTCGAGAGTATTATCCCGGCACCCGTGACGCTACCTACCTAGGTTAGGGTACTTAGGCAGGTAGGCTTGCGACTCACCACACAACGCCATCTACAGAAGGCCAAGACAAGGGCTCAAGTTAGCACCCATACAACTCTCTAGGTGCGTTCTATGATTCTAGGTGCAATCAGCGGCTCCTACTGGGGCTTTCCAGCGGCAACTGGAAATCTCGGAATTGTCATTGTGTATGTGCGACTTATGCCCGTGTTGTCTGCATAGACCTGGATTGCCATCACGCCGGGCCATTCGGTATTTGCGGGCATTGGGTGGCACAATTCAGAGTATTCAATAAGCCTGTCTCTCACACATCTGGTCACGAGGCGGCCACTGGGGTCAGGATTTCAATCTACTAGTAGCAGACCACGGGAACAGGTTGGTACGTGATCCACCCGCCTTGGAGGACTTGCACGCTGCGGTCGAACAATTCGACCTCAAATTCAGTGTGGTTGTGGGGTAAGAGAATGAAACCCAATACTGTTCATCAAAGATACAAAACTAGACATTAAATGACCGGTGTTGTTGACCGACGAGTCTGTATTGGGCCTTCTCGACGACAGATGTTGGACCTGGCACACAATCAACTCGGGTCCATTTCATAAGAGCACATGTATGGGAACCCGAGGAGTGAAAGTAACAGGAGATAAGACCGAATTTTTCTTTAAACCATCTGTAAAGGTATCATCACCAACCGCTGGTTATGGTTCCTTGCATCTGAGATGGCAGATGCTGTCGCTGCACCACATAGTCTCTACCTCCACAGTCTCATTCCAGGAACTGGCAGAAGACACAATCAGTTGGCTCTGTTCTTAGTTAAATCGGTCATATCAAATGAAAAGGCTGCGAGCGGTCCCTTCACATAGTCTTAAGCGTTGAAGGACCCAGCATTCAAATGTTTATAGTAAACACATTACCGTTAACACATGCAATTAATTCAAAAAACAATGGATCGCCACCAAGCAAATAGCGACAGTCTCTTGAAGAGGCTGGTCAAGTCCTATATACCTAGGCAGTCATTTTGTGTGGAACTTTCAAGCGCTTGTTATTATAGATGATTTACTTTGCTTAAATATGCTTCCAAACTCTTTCAGTATCCCGTCAAATCAACCCCAGCACCGAGCGCCAACAACCAAATCCAACCACCTTTCAAACCAATTGCCTTCGTTTGAACTGCACCATCGGCCCCTGCCTCAGCGAAACAAACGCGTCGTAGGTCTGAAACTGGTCTGGATTCCGACGACCCATCCTTCCATCTGGACTGCCACCACCCAAATTGTCGGCGAAATCCCTCCTCATCTCGAACTTGTAGATGATCTTGGCCATAACAATCATCATCTCAAGCCATGCCAAATTCTTCCCGGGGCAGCCCCTAGGCCCTGTCGAGAAGGCACAGAATGCGCTCTCGGCTAACGCAACGCTCTCGGCCGACGATGCTTTCTCTCCAACGATCCACCGCTCCGGCCGGAACTCCAGCGGCTCGGGGAAGATATCCCTGTTGTAGCTCAAGCAGTAGTGCCCTACGCTGACATTCATGCCCTCGGGGACGAACTCGCCGTCGACGACCATGCCGCCCTTGAGAATCTCACGATCCAGCTCTGCGCCGACGGGGGGAGCCATACGCAACGATTCCTGGATGAAGGCCTTCAGATACTTGCACCCATAGAGACTCGGACCCCCTGCTATGTCGTCGAAGCTGTGGAACGTGGAAAGGATCTCCTCGGCTAGCCTGGCCTGTTTGGTTGTGGAAACGGGTTAGTTGCCAAGGCCCAAAAGAAAATCTCCGCTGCAGTGTAACTTTGATGCACTAACCTGAACATCCGGCATTCGAGCCAGGTAGAAGAACATCGCCGTGAGCACGATGGCCGTGGTGTCCGAGCCGGCAATGATCATGGACTCCGCCTCGCCCCAGAGCTCCTCCATTGGGAACCCTTTCCCCGTATCGGGATCCTGCGCGTGGAATAGATAGTGGAAGAAATCTTTCCGCACCTCGAAGTCCGGATCGCTTGCCAGTCGCCTCTGCGCCTCTTGTTCTGCCTTGGTGCGGTCTGACAAACATTTGGTCACGAAGTCGCCCCATCTTTTCACGGGCGGAGGCGTGGCGATGGCGAGGAGAGAGTCCAGGCCTCTTGGCTTCAACCAGACCCAGAGTGCAGTGAAAGGCGCGAAAGCAATCTGATGTTGGTCAGTACCGCGCCCTCCAAATCCCGACTGCGGACGGAGGCGTTTCGAGAATCACATACCGGGTTCAAGAGCTTCAGCATATCCGCCATCAGGTCGGGCGCCTCTTTCATAGGCCCGTTCGGCTCCTTCATGTTGAAAGGCTTGCCGAAACACAGGTCCCCCAGGATATCAAAGACGAGATAGTTGACCCAGTCGGTCATGTTACACGACCCTGACCATTCCCCGCCGGCGCTGACCTCCTGCTCCAGCAGCTCACACCATCTATCCGCGTTGGAGAGCACGAAAGGCTCCGCGGAACGAAGCGCCTTTGTTGAGAAGGCGTGGTTCAGAACGCGCCGCTTGCGGCTGTGGACGGCGAAGTCTGTGCTGTTCCATGTTGTGACGGCCTTGGCGTGTCTGGGCCATACCTGGTAGTAGAGACCCTTCTTCACATTGCCCTTAGGCCCGAATATCTGGGTATATGCTGAGGGGGTGTTTACGAGGATGCTGTCAGGCCGGTATCGAAATGTCGGGCCTGGGTCTGCGCGTTAGCAATCATGTCCTCGAAGCAGGGGGGGGGGGCGGAGGCTCCGTTTGTGGCACGAACCGTACTCCTCTTGCAGACGCCAAAGCCAAATGTGTCGATCTAGCCTGAGTGTATGCCAGTATGAAGGAAATGATGAGATGCGGGCCCAAAATGGGCCGGGGTATTTTGCGAGCGGGTGGAAATGAAGACGATAAACGACGATTGCGAGAACGCCGGCGGACGCGAACAGGACAAGCAAAGGAAAGACGTCGGCGGCCGCCAGAACGAAGTGAGACTCTAATGGAAACATCATGATGACCTTGATCGCTCGTCACTGAGAGACAAATGAGAGAAAGATAAGACGCCGAGTTGTGAGAAAGTCCAGACGAGCAGAAGGGATGCGAGGAGGAATGCCCTAGTAAAGAAAGAGAGATGATGACGCCGCTACCAAGACACGCTTCGCTGCAATCCTGCCCGATAAGATGAAAGCAGTCGTATCAAATTTGCTGCTGCATTGCTGACATATGATGATCCCCTGCGCGAGTGTAACCACTGGGAGATAGGCGTTTTTCATGTCCTTGCAAACAGCCACAAACTTAGAACTCCAGCACGACGCGAAGACCGAGCGGCAACCAACGTCCCTCGCGCGCGGAACAGTCCTTCTGGCGCCGCCAAGTTCCTTACTAATATGAGAGGGAGCAGCTTCCAACTCCGATGGGCAATATTGTCAGCGTGGGGCAGGCCCGATGTCTCGGCTGCTCCAGAGTCTTGAAGGCCTCGCCGGGACCTCGTGTGCACCGCGGCAAGGCCCATACCCAGTCGCGCACGGGGACTCGAAGAAATTGACCTTCGGCGCGCCGTCTGGTACGGATTGGCCCGGAGGCCCTCCCGGCAGTTGTCCCATGTGCTCCCAGGCACGGGCAGGTGGGATCGCCAACGGGGAGACCGGGCGCCCTGGCAACAGGGATGGCTACCCGGAGAGTGAATGGAAATCTAGACGATTAAAACACGTGCGAGACCCCAGTCTATATCATACTATATCTTCACTTGTATTATCCAGGGTCACTGTGATAGGGGGGCTGAGGGCTGTGCAGTGGGGCCCTCAGCTCAAGCGGCAAGGTAACTTGACACAATAGGACCCACCTGCTACCACGGGGAGATTTAATTGAGCTCGGGATATAGGGCGGCATATATAACCGAGCACAGCATGTTTGAGGCGCTCGCTAATGCACAATGTTAGAAAACGTCAGTACCCACAGCCTTGGAACCTCCTTTTTCAGAACCAAATTGACCCTGAAGTATAAATCCGCGATTTCTATGTCATGTTCATGGAGCTGGATCCCACAACGCCCAGTAATTATGGATCTAATCGCCTTCAACACGTTGATTTTGACATTTACTGTGGTTCTGCGAACAAAAAGGAGTCCCGTGCGCAACATTTGCCACATGCTACCATCTCGTGTTTTCCTTTGCGCCTTGCATAGTTTCTCTCACCGCAACGTGCGAGCCTCGGAATGTATAACGCGCCCGGATCAGCAGATTCACGGCCCCGAGGCCTCTCCATGTACTGTGCACATACTATTTTGGTCTTGGGGCCCCTCATCGAAGTTTTTCGGTTCTCGGCCTCGGTTGGTGGCCCTCAATATGCTGATTGGAACACGTTAGCCGCCATGTTGTCCTCTGGGCCTGACTCGAATACTTGCACAAGGAGTTCGGCGCTGTTCGGTTCTTGACATAACAAATAGATACGCGCAAACACATCCATGTCGACGGGGAGCTTTGCCCCTGCACATGTGGAATGTCGTGTTTCATAATTCCAGATTGCTAAACTGCGGACATCTGGATTCAAACAGCGAGCACTGATGGGGGAGATCACGAGTCCCTAGATTCAAGCGCATTGAAATAGAAATGCATTACTCATACTCATCAAAACATTAGAATGGAGAGAACGCCGGTACAATAGCTGTGCAATAACTGTAGCTGATCAGCGAGCAATAGCCAGGCTCAAATCCAACACTCAGGTTTCACAAACGAATGTTAGCTACGGCTGTCACTGCGAAGTGAATATCAGTGCTAACTTTACGTGTAGTTAGATTGGATGTTGAAGCTATGCATGGGTGCTGCTGCGCCTGTGTGGCCGCAGTTCGTGTTTGTGCTTGGGTGTCCTGTCTGTTCCTAACTGCGAGTGCAAATTTACGATTGTTTCAACATGATATTCGTTTTCAGTTTGAATTGTAAGTCCAAGATATCTATGTTTTTATGCCTCTCTGTTATCGGACAGCCTCACAACTTATGTAGTGATCATGACAAGCTGACGAGATAGTCAAGAGTTCACACCTCTCCACCCTGCAGCTACACCTCCCCATTTCAGCTAGAGAACATATTCTCAACATCGAAAATTAGACTTTTATGAATAGATTCATATCTTGATAAGAGCAAGTTGTCTTCAGAGACCGGGTTTCCTCAGGGTCAGCAAGAACTTGTGTTCTGTGTGAGTCGCTGGAACACATCACACCGAGGAGATGGATGTCAGTCACAGCAATACCATATGCACACCGTTCTTCATTCAGTTGGCGTTCAGCGCAGTAGCAGGCTCTGTTGCTCCGCAAAATAAAAAAAAGGGTTTCCCCAATAATTGCAGGCCGCGGGCGGAATCGTTGGGCAGCATCTTGGTTGGTTGGTAGATGTTGGCCATAGGCAGTCTGCACATGAGCAAGTCGAGGCTCAAAAGGTGAGGACACCCACAAGCTCAGAGGCATTTACAGTAGTATACTTGGTCAAGAGGATGGCTGAAACACAAACTGCCTTTTTACACAGTACGAGGCAGCACCTTGTGTTGGACATTTTCAGTTTCCAGCCAGTAGGGATACACGGCGCTATCCCATGCACACTAATCAAATCCGTGATACAATCTCTGAAGCTCGTGATCACAGTGCTGCCTTCGACACTGTGACCAAGGGACATGACAAGAAATGCACTTTTTGAGAGCAGCAATCTTTCCACTAATACTTACCCCGGACAGACTCTCGGATTCGACGTTTATAGAAATGCGAGAAGACATATAGTTTCCCTGGAGGAATTAATTCGTCCCAAAACAACATTCCCCTCGAGCTTCCGTTTTGCAGGTGGTAGTTATTGGACGCGTCGAGGAAGAAGCTTTTGACGGGTTTCCATTAAGCTTCTGAGCCGAGGCTTGATTGGGGCTTGGAACCAGACCTTCCGAATCATATTTGCTCACAGCAGTATTATACGCTAGAACCGAAATCCCTCACTCCGTAAATGCAGGTGGTCAACAGATAAGGTCAGGTTGATCTTGTGCAGTAGTTACCTACCACATTTGCCTAGGCTGTATACGAACCCAGCCATCAAGTGGGACACGCACGTCATATTATGCACCGTGCCGCATCCGCGCATGCGGCGGCACCTTAGGCAACCTGTAGTGCACTTCGTCTTGGAATACTTACCGCGTGTTTGCGCGTGTTTGTGTCGAGCAGTGCCCTAACACGCCATCCTGTGACTCTCCAGGTTGTCTCAAATAAATAGGCAAGACTTGTCCGCCCACAAACCGTACCACCTCGGCATGGAAAACAACCGACAGTCTTTTGGTCTCTGTGGCCGTCGGATGTTGTTAAAACAAGCTCGCACGGGGTGTCCAAAACTCAACTGTAACCTGCTGCAACATGGACCTGCCCAGTAAGTCCAATGGTTTACCCATCCTGGATGTATTTAGTGGGCCGCGTAGCTCCAGCGACTGACCTTCACCGCGTCACGACTGCTAACCTCCTCCCCTCTTTGGTTAAGCTGTGCGTGTGCGCTACGCATCCTGCCGTGGGGCATTGAGTTACTCATGGGTCGATCTCAGCAATTTCACTCGGTAAAACGGCAGTGACCCGCCGGCCAGCGTGACGCGATGGGGCAAGATGGGCTGCTGTGGTTCACCGATCCCTGCCCGCATCCGCACCTGCATCTGCATCTGCATCTGTTGTTGTTTCATGCGGAGGGCTCGGGAGCAGCACGGGAGTTCATGGCTGCCTGCGCCAGACGTTTGGGTTCGTCTCTATTTGATTCCAACCACGCCCGCCCCCCTTGTCTACACTTTAAAAAAAAAACCACTAGAATACTTGACGTCCATCAGCATTGAAGGGAAAGCATTGCATTGTCTGTCGGTCAGATCACCAGCAGACGGTCGACTCCGACTCCGAAGCCCGGCATTGCGGATTTGAAGCAGTGCAGCCAGCATCTCTGCAGGTACGACAGGAGCAGTTGGAGCAGTGGAGACTGTAGTGAGATTAACATCTCGTACACGCGCAGCGACTCAATCTGCAAGAGCGCTGCCAAGATGAAGCTTGGCTCTGCCATCGGGGCTTGTCTCTTCGCCCCCACGGCACTAGCTGGCACCGCCTTCGAAACATTCAACCCGCTCCTGAGGTACAGGCCGCACAGCCAGAAACGCTCCTCTGACGACGTACCGCCAATTGTGAGGCGGCAGACTGCCACATCGCCGTTTCTCAATGCCAACACCACCAGTGAGTACCAACACCAGTTGACCACATCCAAGACCTGCCCAGGTGCACGAACTGCTTTCCCGGGCTACTGTTGACCACTGCACCTTGCGCAGAGTTCGTCGTTGACGGCGCCGGCATTCCCGATGTCGAGTTCGACGTGGGCGAGTCGTACGCGGGCACGCTACCCGTGGGCACCGTCGGGAACAGCACCGACGGTCAGATGTTCTTCTGGTTCTTCCCCACCGCCGCGCCAGAACAGCCCAAGGAGATCATCATCTGGCTCAACGGCGGGCCAGGCTGCTCGTCCCTGAGCGGCATGATCCAGGAGAACGGCCCGTTCCAGTGGCAGAGCGGCACCTTCAAGCCCAACGCCAACCCCTGGTCGTGGCACCAGCTCACCAACGTCGTGTGGGTTGAGCAGCCCATCGGCACCGGCTTCTCGACTGGCACCGTCACTGCCACCAACGAGGATGATGTCGCACAGCAGTTCATGGGCTTCTGGCGGAACTTCGTCGATGCCTTTGGCTTGCAGGGCTACAAGATCTATGTTACCGGCGAGTCGTAGGTTACCTGCCTGTGTTGCCTCCCCTCCGCTGTGCATCTTCTCGTATTCTGACTGCTAAACAGCTACGCTGGGGCATATTGCCCGTACATCAGCAGTAACATGCTGGACGCTAATGACACGGACTACTTCAACGTCAACGGCATGCTGATTTACGACCCAGTGATTACTGGTGGATCTGCTGGCATCGCGCCTACCAACTACTTTGTTGACTATTGGCGAAATGTGAGTATTCATTTCTTCTGGGTTGTAAGGGTGCTGTCCAGAATCGCCGGGATCCGGTCTACACATTATGACACCGTGTGTTCAAATATCGACACAGTCGAACTCTAAAACCAAATCGAGGCTGCTGAGGTCCTTACACCTGCTAACAAAGCTCTGAATCTTCCAGGTCATGCCGTTCAATGACTCCGTCGCTGCCAGCATAGCGAACGCGTCCAAGAACTGTGGCTTCGATGAGTTCACCGACAAGTACCTCACATTCCCTCCCTCGGGACAACAGCCCGACGTCTGTGAGCAGCCGGGGATAAACTCGGACTGCACTGACTATACAGAGGGTTGCGACGTCTTTGACAGCGCTTTTAGCGCTATCTTCGAGATAAACCCGGGTTTTAATACCTGTAGGTGGGCCTTCTTTGCGTGCACCAAGCTGCGGTCACTGTTGTGCGAAGCACGTTCCGCAGTGGTTAAACGCTCCTCACACCACTAAGCTGATGCGCCAACAGACCAGGTCGGCCAGCTGCTGCCGGTCCCGGACGACGTTCTGGGCTTCCCCACCTCTTTGACGTATGTTGCCCCAGGCCGTGAGATCTATTTCAACCGCACAGACGTGAAGCGAGCGATCCACGCGCCGCTAGACGTGGACTGGGCCATCTGCGCCGAGCAGCCCGTCTTCGCGGGCGGCGACAGCTCAGACCCTTCTTCCTACCGTGCCATCCCGAACGTGATCGACCGCACACGAAACGTCCAGATCGCCCACGGGACCATGGACATGGTCCTCCTCGCCAACGGCACGCTGCTGGGCATCCAGAACATGACCTGGGGTGGGCAGATGGGCTTCCAGTCCGAGCCGCGCGAGCCGCTCTTCGTGCCGCACCACCCCAACCCAGACATCGCGGGGTCCAGCGGCCAGGGCATCCTGGGGACGTGGCACAGCGAGAGGGGGCTGACCTGGGCGCTCATCGAGCTCACCGGCCACATGGTGCCGACGTGGCAGGCCGGCGTGGCCTTCCGGCAGGTCGAGGTGCTCCTGGGCCGCGTGGACAACCTGGGCAGCACGGCGGCCTTCTCGATGTACTCCAACGCCACGCAGCCGGACGCGTCGCAGCTTGGGTTCGGGACGGCTTGGTACGGTTTTCAGGATGCCCCTGGCGTTCCCGAGGAGCAGGCCAGGGTGGAAAACGGGCGGAGTAAGTACCCAAAAGGCGGCAAATCGTTTCTCTGCGATATGCCTGTAATAACATATCTTTGGTAAAATGCTAACATGGCCCTCATCTTTCTAGCTTCCGGTGCGATTGCGTCGAAAGGTTACGAGGGAATGTATATGGTGGTTGTGGTCATTCTAAGTCTCTTCCTGGTCTCTTGATTGTACTTAGGTAGCTTGGACTACTCCAATCCGCACATGTCATCGCAATTCGGTGAATCTTCATCATGGTTCAGAACAGAGGTGACGCTGAACAATAAGGAGAATCGTACAGTTAATTACATGAGTCAATCTGGGCATTAAACTGCGAAAACATGGGGACAAACTCAATGTACGCGCCAGCCTCACGAGCAGCTATCCTTGGGCTTCTGAATGCATACACCACCGCAATCATTACCACCATGCAGTGAATCACAGTTATCTTCCGGGTCGTCAACGCAGTATTCGTCATCGGACTCGCATCTGAGTGCCGCAAAACCACCGCAGAAACTAAGAGAATACAGGAGCAAAGCGGTCAGCAGTGTATCTGGATCCAGGAGTATTTACAGATGGGGCATTAGGGTGTCTCACCCTTTGGTAGCGGCGCAACGAGGTGTAGGGTCTGCGACGCAGATGGTGCCCGACGGGCAGGGCAGCACGCAGAGGGGCCTTGGGGGGAGAGGGAGGCGGACTGCGCCTGCTGAGGAGGCACCGAGGATGGTGTATGACACGGTGTTGAGAGGCTTCATCTTGGCGAAATCTGCGGTTTGTGGGGTCACTGGTCTTCAGAATTACCTCTATGGTTTGGGCAGAAATCAGAACGGGGCTGCATCTGAACTGGGCTCGCGCCAGGATATATAAAGAACCATGCCACAAAATACATAGCTACGTACGTGGCTCCGTGCATACGTCCCTCACGTACAACATTTAAGTCTTTGACATCCATGCAGAGACTTCCTCATACGCCAGTGGCTGCTTACCATGTCTGGAGTCGGCCGGCTTGCCTCCTTGCACCACAACACAAACGTTAGTAGTTAGCGAGGGTAAGACAAAGGTCCCATCAATGTAAACATGTCTTAGCTCGTATAACGGACATATCAGATCTCGTGGGCCATGATTCGGGCCCTAATCAGGGCTGAAGCACCCCCTCCCATGATAGGTTTGCCGATTTTAGCATAGAACTAACTGAGACGGCGCCTTACGCCGCTGCACTATAGCACAAAGAACCAAAATGCCAGGATAGTCCAAGGTGCCTTGGAATATCTAGTGTAGCTTATGTTTTAATTTATTTGTAAAAAAAAGAAAAATTAAAGTAGGAAGCAATGTTTGTCTTTGGCAGCTCCGAGACATCAAAGCATCTGCTGTTAATGTGATCTGAAAGTCACTGTTAGAAACCATAAAGCCACTGAAGGCCTAGAGAAGGAGTGCATATCACAGAATGATGCAGATAGCCACAATTGCACAATGCAATGGGGCCGAAGTTCAGTCGGTGCAAAAGTAGTGATATTGCACATGTGATAGATATGGTCAGACTCCCGCCGTCATAACAGACCATTTCCCATGGTCTCGCCTAACTCCCAAGCCGACACCCCTTTTGTCTTCGCAGCATGTAAAGTTGGACAAGTCATGGCTGCCCACGCTGCCCAGGCACACGCCATCAGAGGTGTCAGAGATTGAGACCGAGTTGCACGGCCGTCTCAGAAATGCGGTTGCGTAGGGCCGGCCAGGTACTGTCAGGAGAGGTCCAATCCTGGATGCGCAGAAAGACAAGAGCCAGGTCCATAGCAGACCAGCTGAAAAGGTCCCGGACGGTCTCCAGGTCATCTGCCATCCCGTCAAATTCGTTGAGGAACCTGAGGTCGCTAATAACATGCGTATCGCAAACCAGCCAGACTGGCCGGCCCTCTGCCTGAATGTCCACCACCACAGTAAAGTCAGATGGCGACCATCTGCTACCGTCAGGCCGCTCTTCGTGGTCGCTGGTCACAATCAGGCGCCCTAGATCAAGCACAACCCGAGGCAGGGTGAGGTTCCTCTTTGCCAGGTTCTCACGTGCTTTGCTGGTGGCTGCATCTTCCGGGTACTCCAATACATGCAGGGTTCCATACGCCCAGGAGAGCCGGCGAGGAACCGCGGTGGCGGGAGAAGCACCAGCACCGGCAGCACTGGCAGCACCGGCAGCTGCATCAGAGGCACGGGATTGCATCTTGAAGAGGGTCGGGGAATACAAGAAAGTCAGGTCTGGGCTGACAGCGAGGCGATGGACTAGCTCGTCCACTGAGCAGCCATCATCAGAGGTGGAATCACGGCTGCTGGAAGGGCCGGCGCTGGCCTCATCCACCTGCATGGCTGGCCGCGGATAAGAAGCTGTGGGGCTGGCCCCCAGGCCGTCTTGGCCGGTTGGCCAGAGGAGAGGCAGGGCCATGTCTAGTGGGATTCCCAGCAGGGCATCGGAGATCCGCTGGGTATTGGCGACTGTCGTTTCGGGGATGGCGGCGCGGTCGGCCAGCTCGAGCTTCAGGTTCCTGACAAGCTTGAAGAGCCTCAGCCGGGTCTGACGAGCGTGGTTCTTGAGGACCAGGAGCTGGGCGCCGGGGCTGTTGTTCGAGGAGGCATCATCGGGTGTTGCATAATGGACCAAGGACTTCAGGGCTTCGAAGGCGCTTGGGTTGGCAGCAAAAATCTGTCTTGTCGATCGTCTTGGTTCCGTGAGCAGGACCTGCTGGTGGGCGAGGACAAGTGTGTTAGCTGCTGTAGCACCCCATGGCCGTGTGATGCCTTGCTCTAGGATCTTTTGTTGGCTGCTTGCAGGGATAATACGGTGGCCTACCTCCTATGGGTGTGACAGTGTTGACTTTGTCCATGCTTGCGGCGATAAATGTTAGGTATCAAATCGATGGACTTGTCTGTTCCGAGTTGTTGTTGTTGTTGTTGTTGTTGTTGTTGTTGTTGTTGTTGTTGTTGTTGTTGTTGTTGTTGTTGTTGTTGTTGTTGTTGTTGTTGTTGTTGTTGTTGTTGTTGTTGTTGTTGTTGTTGTTGTTGTTGTTGTTGTTGTGTGTGTGTGTGTTGATCGAGATGGTGTCGTCGGTGGTGACTGACTGTGTTTGATGATGCAGTGGTCAGGCTTCTGCTGAACCCAAAGGTGCTGGTCGACCGGTGGGTCCGCAGCTTGATCTTGTTGGTCGGTTCATGAAGCACTGCCAGCGCATTTTAATAATTCAAAGGTCATTGCTACTTACCTACTTAAGTGGTAGTTATCATATTGCCACACTTGAACAGCAGCCCACGGTTGCCAACGGCCACTACTAGCACGGAACATTATATTTATACAAGTGTGCCATTTTGCCGTAACTTGCTTGCAACTTTGTTTGCTCTTCAGGCAGCTTCCAGACGAGATGATTTACAGAGTCCCAAGGCTGTTTTTACATCAGGCTTTGAGACTCATTGCTCAAGTGAATGGGGCTTTGCCTCAGAAGAACCCCCGGGCGTCCACCCTAACAGCTCACCGCCACACCCGGCCTGGAGTTACTTGCAGAAGGCGCAACAAAAGCATTCAGGACTAGAATAAGTGGTAGTTATTTCAAGCCCCCCCCCCGCTTGCAAGGTGACTCACCCAGGTAACACAATGAGTAATAATACTACTTCATGCGTATGAGTCACGGAGAAAGCCCAAATTGCCTTTGCCTTGGGCGATGAGCAGATGCTCCTCCAGACCTGTGCTTAATCCTCAATGGATTACTCTGAAGCCCCGGGGATGACGCTGGTCGTTGCCGGGTTTGCCAGTCCGGCTAGAATAATTGGTATAAGAGCACAGGACACTTCTCCTGCTACGTTTCATTGGAAAGATCTGTGCTTCATAGCTGGTGTCTCGAGGGCAACGGTGGATTGAATGGTGCATTTCGAAATGTATTCCAAGGTTGATTGTCCCAGACAAGTCAAGTACAAATCGAAAAGTTACCCTGAGACACATTCAATATTGTTTCACTGGGAAAATCCATAGCCAGAGAACTCTTATTATCCCGCCATGGAATTTGTTTATGACAGGGCCTTGTTGGTCGTCCAGTAGATATTGCCCAGATGGATTTCTGGCTAAGAGTAGTGTTCAGATTGTCCCCTTGGGTAGAGCCAACGTCCGCCCACCCATGATTTCGGGACCGCCCACCCAGCTTAAAGCGTGCACCCACCCAGTATAAGTATTTCTAAGGGAATTGCTAATAAATTCAAATACTTACGAAATAAGAAATAAGCTCCCTTGCAATATACCTTAATATATTTTTCGAGAGGGCACCTTAAGAGGGCACTTTGAGAAGACGCAAAAGGGCCCTTCCTTTATAAATTGAGAGGGCGGATAAGAGGGCCCTTCCTTTGCAATTCGAGAGGGCGTGCGAGAGGGCCCTTCAAGAGGGCACTTTGAGAGGGCGCGAAAGAGGGCATGTGGGAGGGCCTTTTCTTTTAGCGCCTTAACGGCGTGTTAAGGACCCTCAGGGAGCTTTAAAGCGTGTTAAAAAGGCCCTGGGGCGTATTAAGGGGCTTCGGAGCGCATTAAGGGGCTTCGAGGTACAAGATTTTATAATAGGCTGCACGGAAAATTGCTTGTATGGGTGGGCATACGCTTCGAGCTGGGTGGGCAGTTCTGAAATCATGGGTGGGCGGACGTTGGCTCCCTTGGGTGATTTATATATGCCGCCAGGGCACCAACTGGGATCGGATCCATGCGTCTAGCCTTGAGTCGGCATATGAGCGTCAAATTTGAAAGAGAATAGGGGGTATCAAATGAATTAGACCATATTCTATGTACATTGTCCAAGTGCATCATGCTGGTCCGATTGGTGTCAGAATGCTAGGGAAGTAAACGCTAGCAGCCTGCCTATCGACCCCCAAGCTCACACGCGTAGTCTTTGTCAGCTTCTCCAACTGTCTTGGGCTCTGAACATGTGTGCTGATAATGTCCCGGGTAGGCGAGACAGAGTGGTAGAGGAGGGCCGTGGAGGATGACTTCCACAAACTTATGTTCCGACTTCTGCGGCTTTCGACCATCTCAGCCAGCAACAGCACCGCCGCCGCCAAAACAACAGCAAAAGGGAGGGCAAGCCACGGCCATTGGACACGAACAAGCACAACCGAGCTGGCAGTGCAGCCGCGCGCGTTCACGTTGTAGGTTGAGCGAAGCTGGTCCGTCATGCCCTTGGCCATGGTATGCAGCACCTGGGACACATTCCTCCCGGGGCTCCAGACTCCGGGAGTGATACCGGCCGAGTACGGGGCCGGCGATTCACCGACAGCCAGCTTCCCGCTGAAGTGGTCGGATGGGAAGAAATATAGCAGCGCACCGAGGTCCCAGATCGAAACCCGGAACTCGGGCAGGCCGGTCGTGTTGAAGAGGACATAGCTCTGACGATTCCAGCTTCCGACGTCTATGAAACTTCCTGGATCGAGCGGTGCCGTTTCGACGTTCCCGAATTTAAATTGGTTGCCCGTGGACGTGACGTTGGAATACGTGTAAGCCGCGAAGCTCAAGTCGCACTCGAGAGTCTCCTCGACAGTCGCGTCATACTTGACGTAGTCGGTGGGCTGCCTGAAGACGGCAAATCGCATGAAGGTTGGCGAGACCGGAGAGGTTTCGAAGGTGCTGTCGAAGCCAAGATTGTAGGGAGTCTGGGCCTGAATCACCATGACAGTCGACCACATAGTATCGGCTTCGCCCGTGCTGAAGCTTATGCTTCCCGGAGTCTCGTAGTCGCAAATACGCGTGCCATTTGAATACTGGGTACAGTTCCTGGTGTTGTATGTGGCTTCGGTGACGTTGCTGCAGTCTATGGCGAACCCAAGAGACGTGTAGGACTCCTCCCAGGTGCAGTTTGACGTGCAATTGAACAGATCAGGTGTCTGGAGGTCGTAAAAGGCCTTGAAGACAGCACCCTGCATAGATGTGTCGATAGTATACGCTATGTGCGACGCAAACATGTAAGTAAGTCGTGACCCCAATGATTAAGGTGACAGAAGTAAATAGGTGTCAAGAGGTGGACGAACGGTCAGGTTCCCAAGAATTGCCAGAGTCCCCAGGTGCATTATCCAACAGTGTCCGGGCGCTTCCATTGTAGCTATGCGCAAGGCCAAAGGATGCCGTCCCGTCGTCTACCCATTCAGTCACGGCGTCGGTGCTGATGACCTGCTGTGCAAAAGTATCAATTCCCAATGCCACAATGGTGACGATGGCTCCCAGTGTCCCTAGCCCCCAGGTCACTGAGGTCAGCATCTGTACAGAACCAAGAGGCCCTCGAGATGCTTCCTCTATAACGTCGAGGTCAGCCAGTCGCCTGGGTTTTGATCGGAAATAAGCCCACTTCCACTGGCTGATACATGCTGCCACTGAGAGCATGGCGGTCGACTTTGCCGCGGTAATCAAGGCAGCTATTGTAGCGTTGAGGCTAATCTAGAGACCGGGAGGGCTGTCAGACGCTAGCTACCTAAACCCCGGGAGGCCAAGGGAGCTTGGAAGTTGAAGTTGGGAGTGGCTTACGAAAAAGTTCCACTGATCCGTTGGCTTGTCCTGGACAATACTGAGGATTATGATGACCGCGACGATGCACCCGAAACTGGCCGTGATACTGACCAGCTCCTGCCACCACCAAAGCGACGAGCATCGGGTCCTCTGCGGGTCCGGCCGCTCCAGGGACGTGTATTGCACCATTGGTATTGATTCTGCGACCATCTCTTTTTTCTTTCTTTTTTCTCAAGAGTATACACGCATGAAGAGACGAGAAGTAAGGCAGGATTCTCGTCATGATTTGCCTGATACTTGAACGCTCTGAAACGGCGAGAATCCTTCATGACATAAGCCGCTGAGATGACCCTACACTATACAACAATGCGGCTGCCTGGGCCAGCTGAAATTCACCGTTACACGCGCTGTGGCGCGGATGATCCTGCGTGCATGGGTCTGCGACAGGGTGCCGGATCGGCTGTCATCTTACATTCTATTCGATAACTTACTGAGTATAGACACTCAGATGGGCCATTACGCATGCTCTCCGAGGCGGCTATGAGAGAGATTTTGCAATTGCGTCCCGGCTTCGAGATGAAGAACGCGAGGCGTTCTATTCCTCGAGCTGAGCATCCCTGACTCTGACCCCACCATTCCAGCTCTCAAATGGTACAGCAGATGCACACTGGCAGTAATTCTAAGTTCAAACCACGTGGGTGATCGGGAAACGCCATTCAACTCAGACCTCATCAATCGCTGGACAGCATCCACGGCCCTGGCCCTGACTCCCACCTCGTCTGAGATCAGTGATAAGCGATCCAGGTTGCTCGAAAGTTCTAGATGCTGTGACAGTACCCACGGGCCCATTATGGGCTACGAGCCTCGGTCTGACGAGCTGGCGGCCGCAGTATCCACGAAAGGGGGCAATTCAAACGTTCGCATCGAATTAGCGAGTCCATCTAGGTACATAAAGTAAAACCCCAACCACCAGGCGCACCAATGCGGCAAGTGGGGATTCCTTATCGCAGGCTTATCGGAGCTCTCCCTAGCTTGCGCCCCCCTCCGGCAACGACGGCCGACGGCCGACTCCGACCTCATCTGTTCTCACCCTGCCTGCATTTCCGATGATCTGTTGCGTCTCTGCGTCTCGTCGTGTTGGTATCTCTTCCCCGACGCGCCCATACTTGTTACAAACCCGAAGATAGTGCTGTAGCTGTATCGTGTGTCGTGCAAGGCGTCAAGTAAACCAACCGCCTCAGTGATAGTCTCCCAGGAACCCCGAGGCCCCTCCAAAGCCCCTCCCATTGTGGCCATCTCACCCGAAACCGACAGACAAGCGAGCAACATGTCATCTCTTCCAAAGAACGTCCACGTTTCACACCACCCTTGCTTAAGGGCCAAGCTGAGCCAGCTGCGGTCGAAGAGCACGCCTTCAAAGGATGTCAAGGCATTGGTTCATGACATCTCCCTTATCGTGGGCTGCGAGGCATTAGCGTCAGCCATCACCACAGCCCCCGGCCCAAAGGTTCGTCGCCCTCCTTCAGACCGGAGCTCGCTCAGGTGAGAGACGGCACAGCATACTCACGCACAAACAAAGGACCAAACGCCCCTCGGCTTCGAATATGAGACGACAACAATCCAGCCCCAGACCGTCTCCATAGTGCCCATCCTGCGCTCCGGGCTGGGCATGGTCGACGCCGTGCAGACGCTCCTCCCGGACCCCGTCGCCGTCCACCACCTGGGCCTGTACCGCGAGCCCTCGACCCTCGAGCCCGTCGAGTACTACAACAACCTGCCCGAGCACGTCAGCTCCGGCGGCGGCGGCGGCGCTGGCGGGGAGGCCCCCTCCAGCCTCGCCATCGTCGTCGACCCCGTCATCGCCACCGGCGGCACCTGCGCCGCCGCCATCCAGACCCTGCGCGAGTGGGGCGCCCAGAGGATCATCGTCCTCAGCGTGCTGGGCGCCCAGCCGGGCCTCGCGAGGGCCGCCGGCGAGTGGCCCGAGGGCGTGGAGATCTACGTCGCGGGCTTGGACGAGGAGCTGACTCCTGGCGGCATGCTGAAGCCGGGCCTGGGGGATGTGGGCGACCGTCTGTTTTTGACTATTGGGAAGTAGGGAGAGCTCTGGTTTTGTGTGGCTTCCGGGGGGGCCTCGAAATCGTATTACATGGTGATGGTTGGATGATGCGACTTCAGGACATGGAGGTTGTGTGTGTTGCCGCCGTCCATGAGGTCCGGTGTAGTTGAGGCTTGTGCTTAATAGAATCAATTTTCGGGCCCTACTTTTACCAGACCAGGCATACTCTGGTCTTTGGGATTAATCTAATCCTCCACGGAAAAGCCCCGACATGCTTCTGCCGTCACTGTCGTACCACCTACATTTCTTTTCATGCTTGTGAGTGTGTCGTGGCGCCGCCCCAAATGGATCCTTGATGGTAGGACAATTTCACCTAGTAAATGCTAGCAAGAACTTTCTACAAATCAAATATTCCTAGGTACGAATGCCATTTTATGGTAATTGAGGTATCACTATGCGTTGTTATGACTCTCGCTGATCCACAGCGCTTCTGTTTTCCTGTGGAGGGTCGAGTCTGAATAAGCAAAGTCCCAAAAAGAACGAGTCCGAAATAAACTCCGAAAATAGAATCCTATCTAAATAGACATCTTATTGCTCCAGTACTTACGATACAATCCGAACAGGCTCCTTGAAGGCCTCGAGCTGTGCTTGCAAAGCTAGGAAGAGACCATCCTCCTCTTGTTCCTGCGCCTTCTTGTCCGCTTATGGGCCTTCGGGTAGTCATCTGAACTAACGGCTTTATGCGATCTCTGCCACCCTCCTATCACGCATCCCGGACACTGAGAGACGAGGCAATAACTACCTTTGTGCGTAAGTTCCCCCTCGCAGATTCTGCACTCGACCCAGCGATCAGTGCTCCAACGCATTCCAGGTCGGACAAATCCGTCAGGTCCGGGGGCGGTGTTGCAAACGCAGCTGGTGAGGTCGTAGCCTAATGCGACCTTTCCGATGGAATCGATCGCGTGCCCACACTCAGTGCAAATGTCCGCCATTCTACGGAAGTGTCTTACCCTTCAACCCAGTTATTCCTCGTTCGATGTGCCCATTGATTGCAACAGGCAGGAGTGAGGCTTGCACTGCGGTCGACTTGATATTTGTCGCTGTCTCTGGTGGTTTTGCGTCCTGGCCGTCTTCGCTTTGTGGATGCGTATGAACCTGTTGCTTTCAGGTTCAATAACACGTTTTGAATCCCATTGTCTTCGGTGAATGTGTATGCATTACAAGTGAGCCAATCGATGATTCTATATCTGGTGAATTGCGAAAGGCTTTGTCTTTGCTTCATAAATGACGGACCAATTTGATGTACCAACTTCAGCGCCTGGTACAATGGGTTCTCACTAGATGAGTAATCAATGCTGAACCTTTCCCTTGTGAATCGTTATGCCTGGAAATCGGCAAGAATGCCTTTGTCCTCTGTGTGTTGGCATACATCTGCGGCTCTGCGTGGCTCTATGTCCCGCTGAGGACTAACAACCTAGGTCGCTTGGAATACTGAAAGAACCCTAGGGAGGACATTGAGTAAAAACATCCAATGATGAGAATTGGATATCACCATTGAGTCTTGTCATTGAAAATTATCGTAGTATTCCATGCATTCTTCTTACCACAGCATATATTATTATTCTTCTTTTACTAAATACGTTCATATCTCTCTGCATTGATGTAGCATCAATGATTGAATGAGATTAAAAGTTATGAGGTGTACTGTGAGATGCTCTTTAATTTAGTCGATGCAAAAAACGGCCATGATCAGTTTTGATTGTGTATCTACACACACTCTGGCCGCACGAGGCTAAATATGCCTCATGGTCTGTCTTGTCATCCACCAAGCGAAAGTGATTACTTGATTGAGATATTTGAGGTTAAGTCCATTCGCTGTGCGTTGGCTGGGCTGAAGTGCCTGCACGTATGCATATTAGAACCACGAGAAGTCATGATATATGAAGGCTCCAGGGAAGAAGGAGGATTGTCGCTCGGCGCTGTGTGGCCTCCCTTGCGGCTACGGTCTATCTCGAGGGAGGTCACATAAACCATAGCGTGTCAGGACCCAACGGGCCCAGCACCTCCTCGCCGTAGGTGTGCA
The DNA here is from genome assembly GCA_001447215.1 of Diaporthe aspalathi. Lineage (NCBI taxonomy): Eukaryota > Fungi > Ascomycota > Sordariomycetes > Diaporthales > Diaporthaceae > Diaporthe > Diaporthe aspalathi. The sequence goes on from LJJS01001785.1 coordinate 94,367, forward strand.
AGACTCGGACATTACCTAGGTGTTTAGTTACTCCCATAGGAGTAGAAGCATATGGAGACTTGTGGCTTTCTATCCGCTTCAAGAACCCAACGCAGACGTATAAACTTTTCGCATGATGAGTTTCACCACCGTCCTCACTCGCCAGCAGTCTGGCTCAGCCTCAGCCTTCCGTTTCTCATGGCCCCACCCCGATATTATCATGGAACCCCCTACGGTCGCCCCCACACCGCGTAGTACCCATCAGGTCATAAACTCCACTGCCGTCGCAGCTGCCGCACGGGAACACCCACTTGGTGAAGTTGCACTCATGGCATCCCCACGCGTACGAACGGTTGTCCTTGTTGCAATGAGGGCCGAGGCACGGTCTGTGCCCGCGCGTGTCGACGCCGGTGTGCGGGTCCGGCCCGTAGCTCAGGCACTGGCAGGGAATGTCCGCCTCCCTCACATATTGTACTCTCCCGCCCGGCCCGTTGAGATCCTGTCCGCAATTTCGGCATCTCCGCACGCGCGCCCGACTCTCTTGCGGCCGCTCCTCTGATGTCTTCTGCGGCTGCTCTTCTGGCGTCTCTCGCGGTGGCTCCGGTGGAGCCTGGGGGTCTCCTGAGGGCTCTTCAGGCGTCTCCCGCGGCATTTCCGACATTTTTGAGGTGCCTGTATTTGGTGCTGAGACTTGGCTCCAGCGAGCTAGCGTCAAGATGTGATCATGTCAGGGCGAGAGATGATTATACTTCCATGGGTCTGCTGGAGACCGCGAGTAGGTGGACTAATAGAATTGCTCGGTGAAAGTTCTGAGAGGATCATAGTCTGAAGGTCTTTTTGTCAAAGATCTAGGGGCTGTTTTGGAATGCCCCGGCAGCTGAAGCACTTTATATATATACTTGTGTTGCCTCCCTGAAACACGGTGGAGAGCACTCGAGAGTTATCATGAAAGATCCGAATTCTAATGCGTGCCAGTCACAATAGCCTGGTCCTCAACTGTTTATTCACAATGGTCTTCAGCAATGAGGCCCTGCAGAGTCCAATCACTTACACATGCTGTCTCACACGTGCTCAAACATACCTACCTAGGTGAGTAATTACACCAGGGCCTTCACGACATGATTAAAATCAGCGAGTCATCTGAGCACACAAAGTTGTCATGCTGTACAATCCATACTCACGCATCCCTACCTAGTCAGGTATTGACTTGTGCAGCTCGATGCGAGAAATGCAAACACATCAAAATACCTAGTAAACCGTCACTGATGTGTAGTGAGACAGGTTCGACTGTATGCCTGTTATCACAAATGACCCAAACAGTTCTACAAGCATTGTAATCAGGTACGTAAGTCAAACACTTTCATAGTTTCCTTCTACGTACTACATAATTAGGTGCAAAATGCCAAGCGCCCGATTAAACCCCAAAAACTGGGACAATTGGTGAAAACGAGACCCTGGACCTTCTTCTTTCCCTTGACCCCTCATTACCTCGGGCCCACGCAGTACCGAATAACCAGACACAGAAGAAAGAAAAAGACTGGTTTGCCCAAACCGGGTATCAACGTATGGAAGTCCATGACCGTCCGGGTATAAGAGGGAGAAGGAAAAACAAAAAGACCAGGCATGGCGCGCGTGTGAAGTGATTATTCAACAAAGGGGAGCCGCTATTCTTAAGGTATCCCCACGACTTCGTGTCTTTGGTCGCGTAGTGGATTACGTCGTCGCCGAAGTGATCACTCGTCAAATTAGGCGACGGTGGTTGTGGTAGATGAGTTGAGCTGGCTGTGGGCGGCGGCATTCAAGTCATTCTTGATGTTGCCACTGTCGCCGAGTGTGGTGCTCCCGTTGGTGCTGGGCCCATTAGTGGTAGCACCGGTGGTGGTGTGAGGCTTCCGGGTGACCTTGGGTGCAGCCGGGATATCGGTGCTCGCTGTTCCACAGTCATTAACTTATTGCACTAGGTGAATGAATGTGGACGGTATATCGGTGGGTCACTTACTCTTGGCGGATCCGATGGAGAAGACAGGTGACTCCCACTTTTCGCCCTTGCGGGCAAGTTCCTTGTACTCGGTAGCCTTGGAGCTGATACCACCAGGTAGCTTGATGTCCTTGAAGATACTGTCCTCCTGGGTGATGGCATAGTTGACCTTCTTATCGGCCACGGCATCCACAGCCTTCTTCTTGCCCTGAAGGAGCTGCTTCTGGAAGGCGTCGACGTAACGCTTGTAGACGTTGGGCGCGTTCTTGGGGTCCTCGCGAGCCTCTTCCAAGGCGCGGTCGGCCTCGACCTGGACCTGCTTGAGGAAGGCGTCTGCCTTGTTGAAGTTGTCCTTGATTGCCTTCTCAGCAGCCTTCTGGATGGCGGGCCGCATGGCCTTCAAGGCAATCGGCTTGGCAATGGCAAACAGCAGCTTATGCTTGGACTTCTTCACCTTAAGCTTCATGTTAGTGATGTTAACATCAACCTTGTCGACCTTGAAGAAATTCTGCCTGTCGTTTTTGTCGGCTGAAGACATCTTGAGGGTGAAACCAAAGCCCTCGCCTGCCAGGATAATGTCCATCACACCTTGGTCGGTGATTGAGGGGAATCCCTGCTTCTTCTTGACGTAGAAGCTGACGTCGCGGAGGTCCATCTGAATGCCCGAGACTTTGATCTCGAATGCGTGCTGGTGTTTGCTAGTGACCTTCTTGCGTCCCCATCGCAGGTGGTTCTCGCTGTTGATCTCCAGGAGGTTTGGCGTGAAGTTGTCACTCTCTAGAACGAGGTTCTCGATGACGGCATCGACTTGTGGGTCAGAGTACTCGATACGGGGAATTGGGATGTATGCCACATTCTCGAAGACGGCGGGCAGGATGACTTCGGTGATATCCTTCACAAGATGAGGCTTGAAGGTTGGTTTGCCGTTTTCATCGTTACCGAGATCGGTAAATAGCTTGTTGACAGTGGCAGCGAACTGCTTGTTCTGCGCATCCTCGTCGAACTGGCCGGCGAGGAACTTGATCTCGTCAATGACACGATCAGTGTGCGTCTTGTACTTCTGGCGGAGCAAATAGTCGCCATGGTCATACAGCTTGTTCCACTCCTGCGTAGAGGCTTCTTCCAGGATATAGCCCTGCTCTTGAAGGGATCTGCGAATGTACTTGTCCACAGACTTGAACCAGTCCTTCAGCTCAGGGTCCTTCTGCGCGTCCTCGTAGATCTGATTTACGGCCGACCACAGGTCGTCGCTGGAAGTGCCGTTTGCGAATCTCTCGATCAGCGTCTTGAGGTCAGCCTCAGCCTGGGCGAGGGACGAGCGAGCACCCTTGACCGTTCCAGTGCTACCTTGGGCCAGGGTGTTCGCGTGGCCGCCGTACTGCTCGGCCAGATCCAGCAGGGTTGTGATTGCCTCCTGGTAGTCAGGGTGCTGCTGGCATTCGAGAATCATCTTCTTCAGGCGCCAGATAGTCTGCTCGCGACGCTCCTTAGGGATCTTCTTCTTGAGATACTCCAGGGTCTTGGCGCGGTACTCGGCAGCCCGCTTGTTAGCAGCCTCTTTCGCCTCAGCGACATCTTGCTCGGACACTCCGGTCTTCTCCTGGGCGTTCTGCTTCGCGGCGTCGAGGCCCGCTGAGACGTTTACGCCACTGTCGGTGCTCGGGTCCTTGGCAGCAGTAGCTACGTTGTCAGCCACCTGCTGCGCGTCCTTCTGGGGGTCGTTGCCCTTGTAGTTCTTCTGGAGCTGGTTCTTAATGTTCTGCTTCGAAAGGTCGGGGGCATCATGCCAGGTGTTGTCCTCGGCGGGCCGGTCGATCTGTGCCAGGCGATCCTCGTCCGGCCTGACCTTACCAGCGGCATTAGTAGCGGCATCGCCGGCGATATCGCGCAGCAGAATGCTGGCGTCGTTCACTGTCAATGGTGTTAGCGCTGCGCCTTTGGCGCAAGCGGATTGCAACATGTGTACGTACATAGTTTCCGGAACTGGCCATTGGTAATGATCAGGGTCCCCAAAGTGCGCAAGCCTTGCAGCGCCTTGTCGCCATGCTGCTGGGCAGTCTCCTTGTTCACTGGAGCATTGGGCGTGCCGACAGCCTTAGGGTCGAACTGTGTCGTCTGCCAGATGAAATCCTGAAGCAGGTTGCCCTCGTTCTTGGACAAGAGGAGGTTCTTGGCTTGGGTGACAACTTCACGGAAGTCTTTCACGAGGGCCTTGCCCTCCGGGGAGAGCTTGCCTGCTGGGCTGGCGAGGGCCTTGGAGGCCAGGAAGCTGTTGAGCGCAACATCGATTTGGTCGTTCTGGGGCGAGGGGGGTCAGAAGAAACAGTCAATTGGCATGTCCAGAGGGATTGCGACGTACCGATGGAACCTTTCCGTTCTGGAAGGCGGTTGCGATGCCGTAGATCTGGAGCTTCCTATTCACATCGGCCTCCTTGACCTTCACGTCGACAGGCTTGTTGACGTTGGCCATGATTACTTGTGTAGCTGGTGCTTGAATTACTGTTTGGATAGTGGAGGGCGGATTAAGTTGGGGATGAGAGCGCGATTTGGAGAAAAACTGCCTGGGTATCAAAAAGGGGCGTTGGGGGGGGGATGTTGTTGGGGGTATCACGTCGTTGGGAAAAGCTGTATGTTGATGGACAAGCGTCAACAACAGAGGTGGCAGGGAGAAGGAGAGAGGGGAGCAGTGGGAGGAGATATGGGCGGAAGGTGGTCAAAGTTGGTTTAATAGAGCTTTGACTCGGCACCAGTCAACCCAAGATGCAAGCATGGGACAAAAGGTGGCTGGTCCTGGTGGTCCAGGTCTAGATCCAGATCCAGATGTGTGTGCGTATGTGGATTTGAGTGTGTGAGTGTGAGGTGAGTGTTAGTGTGTGTCCGCCTGTGCTGTGCTGCTGCGGTCCTGACGGTGGTACCTACGTTTGCTGCTGTGGTTGTGACGTGAACCAATACGTCATAAGTACCGCAGCACCGACGTCAAAAAAAAATAGAGCGAGAGAGCTGCGTGTCAAGGGGGTAACTTGCTAAGGCCAGCTAGAAGGGGAAGGGCGAGATCGGGGTGTGGAAATTGAACAATGCCAATGGAACGAGTTGCTGCGTCGAAACTAGATCCCGTTGCAGCTAGCGAGGGTGCCGGGTTACCGGCCTGGACGACCAGACAAGCAGGACTGGCAGAGCAACGTCGCGCCGCCATGCCGCCCAAAGGCGATCCCAAGGAGAATGAGCAATCGAGAGAAAGTATGACGCCCAGGACGCTCGGGGGTGTCTGCCGATCATGCCCGTCTGTGCGGCCACAGCCCCTTGCTACTAAACTCATGTTGGACGCCCAGCCATCATTTCCCATGTGTGTATTTTTTTTTTGTTTTTGTCTGCCCTCGAATTTCCCCTCAACGCACCCGCGGCTGTGATGTTTCGGGAACCAGACGTGCGTGGATGCGTGGATGCGTGGGTTGATGACCCGGAGAAAGGCTTGGTTCGTTGACCCGCATCCATTGATCAATAAAGCTGCTGCTGTTACTCGGGAGGGAGGGAAGTAGGACTGGATGCCATCTCATCAGATACTTCCATCCACCGTCTCTGGAGGATGGAGACAGATTAATCAAGAGAGGCCTCATCTGTTCCGCGTCGCAGAAACAGACGAGTTTGAGATTCATCAGAGCAGGGGCCAAGCAGGGATGAGAAGCCGGGAAACAAGGTTACACTCGTGTCCACCTTGCCTACTTGTTAGGGTATCCAAGAACTATGGGGTAGTGTGTGTGTGTGTGGTGGTGCGGGAATCTCTCTTCAAATGTTGCTTGGGCGGCAGAGAGGGTGGGTCGCATCGTTCGACATGAGCTTCAAGTTTCTGCCCTCAGCCACAAGCCCATGCCTTCCTTGCTTTGCCCTGCCATTGAACCTCAATTCTGGATGAGACAACTTGCTGTGTGCTCGAGGGCATGGTTCGCCACTGCCAACTGCTACCTCGCATTGGAGGCCAACGAGGGGGTAGTCTGCACATGTGCAAATGGCGGTTTGTTGAAATGTTGGAATCGGCATGCCAAGAGAATCATATGATCGACCTCTGCTGGCTGGCTGGACCTGGGCCTGCTGCGGCTGGGATCTGGATCATTGGGAATGGGCTGTCGAGGAGGCGTCGATGCATGACGTCAAGCCTGTTTAATGTCGATTGAACGGTCCATGCTTTCCCGTCCAGCCCGTCCAGCCCCGTCGCGACGGCTTCAGCGCCAGCCGTTTCCAATGAGCCGGATCACCTCCTGGGCGGTAATAAAGGGGCATCCTGGACCGAAAAGACGGCGTGGCTTGGTATCCTATAATGCGAGAGATGTGCCGTGACCATTGTGTAGACACAATCAATGCCGTAGAGGACTTCCAAGGTTGACACCAGTTGAACATGGCATTTCTCTGACTCCCCCGTTCACATCGCAAAGCTTTCCAGTCCCACCCGTCAAAACGGCACGCGGCCCTGCCCCATTCCAGGTCCCACAGCGACGGGAAGCTGCAGTTAGTGTGACAGCCATTACAGGGTAATGATGCAACTCCCGGCGATGGTGATCGCTGCAGGGGCCACCTGCTGTGTACTCCAGTAGTCTCCATAATCCTGCCTCTTCGCCCTCCTGCCTCCCTCGCCTTCCAACCGTGACAGCCGTGCCGTGCTTACTGCGCACCGTTTAATGGCCCTGGTATGATCATCACGCTGCTGCTTAGTGCTGCTTAATCACAGCCGAGAGCCACGTTGTTATGGTGGGTGGTGGGTATTCTCCGAGGTGGAGATGTTGCTCCGGGCGGTTGAATGAACGCCTATCACGATGCATGCGTGAAAGAGTGCCTTAACATTACACCTCTGCAGGCATCCCAAACGTTATTTCGTAACTTCCGGGCGCTACAGTGGGTCAAATGCAACCTTATTAAAAAAATATTAGTTTATTAGCAATTTATATAAAAATTAATATACTTATAAATATTTAAAATTTAATCTTTTTTTCTTTAGCATTTATATATTTTTAAAAGCAATTTAATATAAAATAAGCTAATTTTAATAAAAATTTTAAAAATATAACTTTTTAAATAATAAAAATTACTTTTTATAACTTTTAAAATTTAAAAAACTAAATATTATAATTTCTTTTAATTTAATCTTTTATTTAAAATTAAATATTTTTTATAAAATTTAAATTAACTAAATTTACCAGCTTGTTATGAGCCAACACGACGGCACCCCAGGACCCCGTTCCAATAGCCCCAGCAAGCAGGATCAGATGCTACGACGCAACCCCGCAGGGACTTGATGGCAAAGTCAGCACCTACACAGGGTTAAGGTCAGAGACCCACTACGATTAATAAAATCAATATTGATTCTATTAAGCAACAGTTAATTAACAGAATTACTATTAATATTGTTAACGACGGATAAAGAGTTAAAATATATAAAGATATAGTTATTATTATAGTAGATAGCTTTTATAAAACAGACTTTTTAGTTGTCAATTTAAATATTCAGTTTTACAACTGGATAGCCTTACAGCTTTTGATCATACCCTTTTTATAACAGTATTTTCGTATATTAAAATCAGTTAAGTATCGCCTTTATGCCGCTCTGCTAACATAAACCCTACAAGTTACCTACTGAACCCTACAAAGGCTTGGTGTAATTATAACACAGCTAATAAAGCAAAAAAATAATTATTAATTATATATAATTTAAAAAAATATTATTATATTAAAAAATATTATAAGTTTTATAATTATATATAAAAAAATGCTATATAATTAAAAATATATTTAAATAATAATTATATTAATTAATACTTTTATAACTTTTTTTATATATAAAAAGGTTTTTTTTTAATAAAGCAATTTTGTTATAACCCTGACAGAAATAAAAACAATGGTTAGTTTTGCAAAAGGAATAACCCTACTCAGCCAGTATACCGGCCAGGTAAACGGCATGAAAAGACTTAGCCTCCCAGTCACGTGATTAAGGATTAGCTAAGCAGAATTAGAGAAATTAATAATTGATTTAAGTAATTTAGAATTAGTAAGATTAAAAACTAAGCCAAACAATCTACTTTGAATTATAAGGCTTAAACCTTAAGCCTTTTAAGCTAAATATATTATAAGATAAAAGGATAGTTAAATAAAAGATATTTTATTATTAAATAGCTAAATAATATAAATAGCTTTTTAATAATTAATTTAAATATTTATTTATAAATAGCTTTTACCAGCTAATAATTATTATTAGTTTATAATATTATTTAACTATTACCGCTTAGTTATATATTTTAGATATAAACCCTAATTAGCAGGTTTAAAAGACTTAAAAAACCTTAATTATTATAAAACTTAAAATACTTAGCTTATAAAATGCTAGCAAAGCAAAATAAAAATATTAAAGTTTTTAAAGTTATAAATAATTATTTATTTCTTTTATATAAATTTATTAACTATTTATATTTTATTTAAAAAAAACCTTTTTTTTAATTTATAAAATTTAGCTATAATTCTTTTATATATTTATATTATTAAATATTTTAGCTTATTTATTTATTTAAATAAAACTAATTTAATAAAAACGATTATAGCAATAAAAGCTAAAAGCTTAAAAGGCTATTATAAAAGTATAATTACTAATATAATAAAAAGTTAAAAAAACTATATTATAAAATATAATAAAATATAAAATTTAATAAAAACTTTATTATTACAACTATAACAGAAATAAAAACAGCGGTTGGTTTTGTAAAAGGAACAACTCCACTTGGCCAGCGCACCGGCTAAGCAAACGGCATAAAAATACTTAGCCTCTCTTATATAACTTAACTTTAAAGTTAAAAATAAAAATAAGATTATTAGTATTTACTAGGCTTTAATAAGCACTAATAAGCTTTAATAAGTAATATTAAGCTATAATAAATTTAAGTTAAAACATAAATATGTAAAGATATATTTATTATTAAATAATTAAATAACATAAATAGCTTTTTAGCAGTTAATTTAAATATTTATTTATAAATAGCTTTTATTAGTTAATAACTTTTATTATTTTATAATATTACTTAATTATTATTATTTAATTATATATTTTAAACATAAACTTTAATTAAAGAATTTAAAAAATTTAAAAAGTTTTAATTATTATATTTTAATAGTTTTTATTTATTTATTATTATGCAAACTTTAAGTAATATTATATATAAACCCTTTTATAATTTATATAGTATTTAAATTTAAAAACTACTTTTAATATAACTTTTAGCAGAAAATAAAAACTTTAAGCAATAGCTTTAATAATAATAATAGCTTTTTAATTTAGCTTTTAAAGCTTTATAATAAAATTTGACGCTTAAAGGCTTTTTTAAATACTTAAATCTTATAAAATAATAAAATAAAACAATTTAAGTAAAAAGTTAAAACTTTTTAAATTTTTATTAATATTATTAGCATTTTGTTTTAAAATAAAAAAATAATAAAGCTTAACAACTTAACCCATTATAATAAAACCTTAAAACAATTACAGGTGCACTTTATTTAAATATAAGCTTATTAATATTTTAACTAAATAAATATATAATTAAATAGCAAATAAAATATATATATAGCTTTTTTTTAAAAAAAAAAGGGCTTTTATATAGTTTAAACTTTATTTCATAAACTATATTAATATAAAGTCTTTTAAAAAATATAAGCAAAAAAATATATAAAGTATTTAGCAAATATAAAACTTATAAAAACGCCTTTTAAACCTTATTTTAAAACTTTAATAAGAAATAATAAGCGAAAAAGAAACTTTTAAAACTATAATAAAAAGGCCCAGTATTAGCTTATATATTATAATTTAGAAGAATGTTCACTTAAATTAAATTAATAAATACAATTTAAATTTTTATATTTTATTAAAAACTTAAAAAAAGAATAAAATAAAATAGCTAAAAATAACTAGTTTAATAATCTTTTATAATATATTAAATTAGCTACTAAACTTAATAATAATATTTATAAAAAATATTAAAGAACGCAATATTAACTTTAAATTATTTTAAAAAAACCTTTTAACAAAATAAACTAAATAATTAAAAAAATATCGCTATAATAAATCAACTTAGTAAGGATAATATGCAAGCTTTATAAAGCTTAACGCCATTTAATGCAAAAATAAAAAATATATTAAGTACTATAATTGCAATAAAAAAGGGCACTTTGCAAGAAAATGCTATAGCTTTAAAAAAACCAAAAAAACTAAAAGCTTATATTTAATAACACTAAATAAGCCAATATAGCCTTATATATAAAAACACTTTTATAATTTAAATAATAAAATAAAATTATAACTAAGTATTATATTTATAAAATAGCTATATATAATGAACATTAAAAGCACTTAAATAAAAACTTTAATAAAAAATATAAGTTTTATAACTTTAATAAAAAGATTTTATATAATAGCCTTTACTTTAGCAAGTGCAACAAAAGATATATAAAAAGCATATATATAATAAAAAAATAAGCTTTAAAGCGTTTATTAATATATAAAGTATATTAATAAATATATGCTTTTTTTAGCTAAACAGTATATTATAATAATAATTATTTAATATATGAAAGCAATAAAAAAGCTAATTAGCTTTTTAAAAAGCTTAAATAACAATAAATAATTGCAGTTAAATAATAAAAAGAACTTTTAATTTGAAATTTTAAATAAGAATTAGCAAAAACCGTTTTTTAAAATTTATTTGCCCCTTAAGCGCAGCAAAAGGAATTATAAGCATATTTAAAACAGGCCCTTTTGCTAGCCCTTAAAACTAACATTATAGAAATTGCTATAGCAAAAAGAACTTTTATATAAATATAACAAAATATAAAAAGAAATTAAAAAAAAATAAAAAAAGATTTTACTTAATATATATACAGCATTAAAGCACCTTTTAAGTCTTATATATTTATAATAAATATAAAATATATATTAAAAAAAGCTATATAGAATTGATGTTTTTTATAATATTAAAAGCAAAATATTTAAGTTATATATAAATAAAATAACTTTAAAAATTAAATACTTAAATAATAGTACTTTAAAGCAAGCTATATAATATTTAAACTTAACTTTTAAAAGCTTTTATAATGCTTTAAAAGTCTTATAAAATAAAGAACTTGTAATTAAAACCAATGCTAAGTATATTAAAATAATAAATTTAAAAAATAATATAAACTTAAATAATAAAGGCACATTTTAAGCTTTAGATAATTTATAACTTTAAAAAAAAGCATTTAGTAACTTATAAAAGATTTATAAAAAGTGCAAAACATTATTAAAAATAGTATTAAGTATATTTATAAAGTTTTAAATAAGTAAATAAAAAATAAATAAAGCTGTTTATAAAACCTTAAATAGCAATTAATATAAAGTACTTATATGTAATTAATAAAAAAGATTATTAATATTTAAAAGTTTAAATTAAGCTTAAAGCTTATAAATATAAAGCGTTTATTAATAGCGGCGCATAGGGAAATTCTTTTTCAAATAGTAAATAAATTTTATATTTTTATAATATAAAAAAAAGAGACTTTATATATTTAATATAATAAATAAAATGAAACTTATTTATAATAAAGGTATTATTAATATAAAATTTAATTATTTTTAATTGCAAATATTTAGCTATATAAAGCTACTTACTTTTAATATTATTAAAATAGCAAACTA